>BKCP01007182.1:2165044-2194280 GCA_008636005.1 Striga asiatica | reverse complement strand
TTTTTTTTTTTTTCATTGTTCCTAATCGCTTGTAATGGTTAGAACAAGGCCTTCAGATTTAAAAATCTCGACGATGGATCACGAGGCGGGCTTTGTTCGAGGAGGCGGTAATTGGCGGCTTGAGGCTGCACCACCACTCGCGGCTTTGTTCTAGGCGGAGGCTTGCACCACTCGCCTTTTTTCTAATCGCTTGTAGGCGGAGGCAGGGTTGCGCCTTTTTTGTTTTAGGCCTCTAAACAGACGAACAAAATCCAAATAGAGCCTTCCCCGCGGCCACTGTAGTGCTCAAGTTGTAACTCATAACTTTGAAGCTCATCTCCACGCACCAAGCTCTGGTAAGGAAGAATAGATTTCAATCCTTGTGTGTCTGTTGTGTAAATTGATTTTAGTTTAACGAACAATTAATTATGAAATTAATTGAACTATGTTGGTAAATTTGATTTTTTTTTCATATTTTTTATTGAAGTTGTGCAGCCGAAAATGGGGACTGGAATTGATTTTTCCCATATTATATTTTGGGAAACTCATAGTTGAATTGTTTGTAAATTTATCAAATTATTTATCAGCGTATGTTAAAGATGTGGTTTGAATTATAGCTTTTGCGAAAGTACATGTCGAAATTTAGTTTTCAAATGCTGAAGGATATTGATTTGTCTTATTTTATATACTTACTTGCCGCAATTGATTTGTACTGTCCTGATATGTTCTCGGCTTCTCGCACTATGAAGCTTTGTCACTCAAGTTAAAAATGTGGCTTTAAATTTGTGGTTAAGCAAAGATTCTTTTTTATGAACTTATAATTTAGAAATATATATGAGAGTTAGTATTTTTCTGGGAAATGGTTTTGTATATACAAATTTTTGAGTGACTTTATAAATACTAATCAACAGATAATATTTTATTATTTATATATAGTTATTTTTATGTTGCTTAACAAATGTTTATGTTGTTGTTTTATTGTTGTTTGATAAATGTTTTGTTGTTTTATTGTTACTTTTGATGTTTTCATAATATATATTATTAATTTTTTAAGTTTCAATAACAAATATTTCTATCACTTTTTAGTTAATTTAATTATATTGATCAATCTTTTTTGTTGTTGTTGTTTTTATTCCCAGGGGTTGAAGATTGAAGAAGAAATTGAAAAATAAGTCGGAGAAGAAGAAAGAAGAAAAAACGTGAAAAGAAAAATAGAGAGAGAAGGAATAAAGAGAATAAAATACGGAAGAGAGAGAAAACAGTTATTGATTTTAAATTTTAAATTAATTGTTTTGTTTGTAACTTCCTTTTGAGACAATTTTGGAATTCAATATGTTGTGCTGTTTTAATGGAATTGCTTTTTATTAGGGGATTAATTATGTCTTTTAAGCCTCATAAATCTTCTCAGGTCCAGTCACCTTGTTGTCCAATGATGACTAATTATGCCTTTGATTATAGAATTGGCAAACAAGTGTAATTAGTATTGAGCAGTCATTTAAATTTCATTTATAGAATTGGCAGACAAGCAGTCATTTAAATTTCATATTGGCAATTATAACAGACAAGTCTTTGGTCAGCGGTTCAATCAATATTACAGGTTATTTTACTGATTTTAATATATATATATATATTAATTAAATTTACTTGTATAACATGAATAATATATAAAAAAAATTTTAATTAATGCTAAAATGGATTAAAATCAAATAAATATATAAAATTATGAAAAATAGGTGTAGAACTTTAAATTTTATGTAAGTGATTGATAAAAATATAAAAGTACCAATAAAAATTAAATAATCTTGTATTATTTGTAATTTAGCCTGTATTTTGGCCGATGTTTTCTTGTATAACCAATACTATTCGGTATGAAATCAATATAATATAGTTTATTTGCAAAAAACAATATTCAAAGAGTTACGGTACAGGTCAGAATATCGATCCAATATTATCAATATTATCAGCCCCTACGACTATTATACATCTGAGCAATGCTATATACATATAATAATTTATACTTATAGATTTCCATAAACCTAATTGAAGTACAACTTATTTGAATTATGCATGTAAGTTCATTTTACCATGTGAGTATGTATACATTTAGGCTTACTAAGAATATAGTAGGATTGCAATAAAACTAGCACAATTAATGAAGTGTTAAGAACAATTTTTCATTTTTTCTTTAGTAGGGGCCGCCTCACCGAAATATTTTTAGTCATGGAGGAGTAATTACACCTAAAAGATTAAATAAATGGCACATATGTTGCATGATGTACTCTCCAACACTCATTCCCCCACTTTGAAAATGTCGGATTTACAAAACTAATTCAATGATTCATATGATTGTGAGCCTGTGCACTTTGTTATTGCCCTATCCTCTTAAACTTTGCTCCTTAATTATTACAATATTGTTAAATTTCTCACCTAAAATGTTGATTCTCATTAATTACCCTTAGCTATAAATTATCAGCTCTAGTTTGGTGGAGGCTAACTTGCATAATTCATTTCCTACCCTATTTTGAAACTTCAATTCCTTGACATGTTAGACATGGTCAATTGTTATTGTGTTTAATGAAATGGCCTGTGGGCCAATAAGTAAATTAATTAAATCTCTCATTGTATGTTTTCCATTTCTTATATTTTGACGAATAATTTCGTGTTTCCTGTTGTTTTGAATGCTAGCTTTGTTATTCATATACATACACTTTATATGCATTAATGTGTTTCATATCTACTGGTGCATAACCCGTGCGATGAACGAGAAAACAATATTCAATGATGATTGTAATATTAACTTATGTGATATACGTTAAGAGGGGTGTCGCCATAATGTATTTTTATCCTGGGCTGCAAAACCGGCAAATCAAATGTCCGATAACTAGGCCTACAAACGAGTCGAGGAGAACTCGAGCTTAGGGTACTCGAGCTCGGCTCGTTAAGTAAACGAGCTTAAAACCGAGCTCGAACTGAGCTCGCTTATCACTAATAACAAGCCGAGTTCGAGCGATAATGAGCCGATCTCGAGCTTTAACGAGACGAACTATAGAAAATTATATAAAATATCGCTTTTCGAGCATTAACGAGCATAATCGAGTCGAGCTCAAGTCGAGCCAAGCTAACAAGCTTAAATGAGCTCGACCTCGGCTTGTTTATCAAATGAGCTCAAGCTCGTCTAACTTATCAAATAAGTCAGGAACTCGAGCCTTAACGAGCCGAGCCAGACTCGTTTAATCTACCAGCACTACTGGTAACATAGTTCAATTCGACTTGTGAAAGGTCGAACTCGATTCATTTGTATATTTAAACGAGCTAAAGTCAAACAACTAATTGAGTTTTCTATCAAACAAGTCGAGTTGAACGTGTTCGAGATCGACTCGGTTATAAATTTGGATTTTGGTCTAGATTTAAAAGTTTATTAAAGAAGTCAAAACGAGTTTAAACGTTCCGAACTCGGGCTCACATTTCTGTTTGTTTATTAAATGAGTTAAGTCATGTCAACTCGTTTATTAAATTTGCACGAGTTTAACCATGAAGTACTTGACTCGAATAATCTAGCTAGACACATATATAAAAAAATAAAAGTGAAAATAATTTTGAAGTATTACTATAAATTACATGAATAACGCATTAAATAATATTAAAATACGGATGTTGTATTTGTAGAATAAAAATCAATTATATGGACCTCCTAAACAACTTGTGAATTATTAAGTACTCTTTTATACATATGACAAATCATAACTTTTACTTACTTAACTAATACAGAGCCCGTGCGATGCACGAAGTACACAATTTTAAGGCTATTTATCCAGGCTTATAATTATATACATGAATAAAGAAAAATGTACGGGATATATATAGTACGTGCGAAGCACGAGATATATTTATTTGGAGAATATTATATTATAAGGTGCAATATTCAATAAAAGTTTTATAATATTCAAGTGGAGTCTTAAAGTCTCTTGTACATTAAGACTACTGACAAAATAATATTTTAATCAATGAGTTTTCTTTCCTTGTAGTCAAATTGTGAATGTGATTTGAGGAGTACAACAAATCGATATATAGCTGACTTGCTTTTTTCATTGTAGTTTTTTTTTCTTTTTTTTTTTATAATGAATTTAAAGATATTCTAAAATATAGCAAAAAAAATAATTTTTTTATTACAATTAGGGATTTTACTAAATATAAACTCTCAATCTATGGTGTTAATCAACGTTTAAGTCTAAAAAATGAGGAATTTTTACCCCTTTTAATCAACGTTTAAGTCTAAAAAACAATAGAGTTATTATAAGTTTTTTTTCTACATCTTTTAAAACATTAAATATGAGCATGTTAGGGCTAACTTGTAAAATAATTAATATATTATCTCACTAAAACATTTATACTGATAAAAATTTAATTTTAGCATATACATTTATTTCTTAATATAAGAGAAAGTAACAGTTTTACTTATTGTTGTTCACCATATAATATTTAATTATTATTTTATTATATAATAAAAAAAATATTGTTAAATAGTGTAGTAGAATTGTTATAAAATTATATGATTTTTTTTTTATTTTTTTATGATTTGATAATATAAACAAATCTATACTTAACTTTGACAAATAAAACAAATAAATACTTTAGTAAGTATTTAATGTATATACTAAATAGGAATATATTTGCTACAATCAAATACCAAATGTAATCAAATAAGTCAAAGTTTACATTTTTATTTGGTATTTGATTTTTTTATTATTAAAATCTTTTTATTATACTTACCGTTTTAAAATAAAACAAATAAATAAATAAATTAAATAAATAAAATATTATAATACCAAAATAGTAATGACATTTAATGCAGTTGACTTTTCTGAATAGTAAATATAGTAAATAGAATATTTTTTTATATAGTATAATACGAAAATAGTAATGCAATAAATGCTGTTGACTTTTCTGACTACTTAATTTGGTAAATAGTACCCCCTTTAATATAAGTATAGATTACTATTTTTCAAATGCAAATACTCTTTTTCTAATATACTTGAATTTCAATTAGAAAAAATAATATATTTATCAAAAAACCGCCATGAGGCGGTATACTAATCGCTTTATTCTTGTTGTATGACATGTCATTTAAGGTTCATATATCATCTATATATATATAATAAGAATTAACATTTACCATAAATAGTAGTAAGAAAAGTCAAACCACATTTATTATATACTATTTTCAGCAATTTATTTATTTTATATATATATATATATATATATATATATATATATTGAACGCTAAAAATATTCTTTAAATTGCATACCCAATCAATTAATCTTAATTTTTTTTAAATTACTATGTTTATTTTTTTATTAATATGCATAAAATATAATAAATAATTCATCGTTAGATATATGATTTATAATCTTAATATACTATCATTTGTTGTAGACATATGAATCATAATTTTTTTTTATTTCATAAAATTAAATATTATATTTAAATAAAATAAGGAAATTACTTTAGATCAATCGGGTGATTCAATTAGGTACTGCCCACGTTGATTGAATTAAATTTAGGTGATATTTAAAATAGTCAAAAAACTTTGAAACAACTTGGCTGGTCCCAGGTAACTAAGTTATGTATCAATTTGACCGGACCAAATCGATTACTGAACATAAATATAAATTTTAATATTTGAATACTTTATTACGTGAATGTGATGTAGTCCAAACTTCAAATAATCATATTAACAATACTTTTATGACAACATGATTAATGATTTATGAATATTTATATATCATTTTATTATTATTTATGTGAACGAAATAATTATTTTATTATATTTTTTTGTTAATGTACGGTAAATTAAAATTTTCAGAACCGGACCGTCATCGAAACGATCAAGTTATTTTATTAAATCATTTGTGGTTGTTTAGATTTTAATACATAATACTTATATATATATATATATATATATATATATATATATAGTACTTTTGTAATTAATTTAAATAAAAAGTGTTACTTAAATATCTAAAAAATTTATAAATTCAAATGTTTAAACTATATGATAAACAATTTATAATTCTCTCTTTTATTTAAATATGTAATTTTATCTAAAATAATTTTTAATGTAACAAAATTTGTTTAGAAAATCGTATCGATCCTACCAGTCCAACAGACTGGTGTTGAAAAATTCGATAGCAAATATTTTATTCAAGAGCACTAGATTGGTTATAAACCGCGGTCCATCCGGTCAGACTGTGTCCAATCCGGTTTAATTTAAAAATAATGGGTAAATCATGATTAATGTTATTTATTTATTTAATTTATAATACAATCAAAATATTGTTTTCCTGTGCATCGCACGGGCCACGCACTAGTTTCATTGAATATGCCACATAAATATATGAGACTTGGTATTAATTTTTGTATATAGTGAAGTACCCTTTATTTGAAAAATTAGAAAAATATGCAACTAAATTATAAAATCAATAAATACAACAACATACTAAATATTCTAATAGAAGTCAAACACAAGCATTGTCTCGAATAAAATTATTCAAATAAATTTTATGTATCTTAATAATATAATATAATCTGAAAAAGAAGACGAAAAATGACATAATGAGCTAAAAGAAAAGGCGGAAGACTTAAACCATTTTTAAATATATATTTTATTGATTTAATTTAAAGTAAATATAATTTATTTTGGGTCAAAATTAGATTAAACCTTGGCTAGTCTAAGATAACATGGGCTAAAATATTTTTACTAGTATACATTTAGATGTACCGAAATATTAAGACCGGGCTGGAGCCCGCCCCAGCCTTTGGGGTAACTCCGTCCCTGTTGGGATATATACTCGTTTTACTTTTAAATGATCATAATAAAAAGGAAGTTTTGGATCATTAGAATCCCTTA
Organism: Striga asiatica; assembly: GCA_008636005.1. Lineage (NCBI taxonomy): Eukaryota > Viridiplantae > Streptophyta > Magnoliopsida > Lamiales > Orobanchaceae > Striga > Striga asiatica. Next base: position 2,187,393 of record BKCP01007182.1, on the reverse strand, counting down.
TCGTTTATCTTCTTATTTTTTCGTTTATCTAATTTGAATTTTTTTTTAGAATATATCACCTCTAAATAAATAATTCTCTCCAACTTTTGTGAAATACTTACTTCATAAAGGTCGATTTTCGAGCAACCGATATTTAAATTTTATTAAGTTATAATTAAAGATTTTCTTAATAAAATATTTAACATGTTGGCTATCAAATTTTGTAATAGGAAGAGTATATTAATTTAATTTTCTTTCCAAAAAATTGATTCGAAAATGAGATCTTAGATTTAATAGTGTTTCACAAGCAGTACCAAAATAAAATAATTAATTTTTCAATTATTAAATTCTGTTACATTCAATAGTGGATGTTTTTTCGCAACTCAATTTGAAATATAACTTATAATAGTTTTATAAACATAGACATAATCTATATAAATTTTATTTGCAATTTAATTTTAAATACAATTATGTACAAAGATGAAAAAAATAAATATGATAAAATATTATATATATATATATATATACATGGATTTTATGAATTAGAATCGGTTCTTGTTCGGTTCCTCGGTTTGGTACGGTTATTTTTGGTTCGGTTCGGTTCTCGATACGGATATTTTATGAATTTCCAGAACCGTACCAAAAAAAATTTCGGTACAGTTCTGTTCGGAGATAGTCAAACGGTCAATAGATATTTCTCGGTTCATGATGAATTCGGTTCAGTTTTCGGAACGGTTCAGTAAGCTCCAAGACCTGTGCTCAGCCCTACTTGATATACCTAAATTTAGGCAACAGAGCTAGTAAACAATATTTTTTTTTTGGAAAAATACTATAATTCCGTTACGGAACCATTCCATTGAAAATTGTAGCCGTTAAATGCACATCTATATTACTATAGTATGTGCATCTAACAGTTACAAATCCTAACGAAATGGTAAGGGTACCCTATCTTTTTGTTATGGCGTATGCAATGTATTTATTGTTAGATAAGAGGGATTGTCAGAAAATGTACGAGTTCGATAGACTTTATATAAAGATCCGAGAAAGTTTTGATTGAGAAGAAGAGATTGTATACCGACGATCTCTCCTTCAATTTACACACACCATACCTACACTCACACGCACACATTACATTGCAAAGTACACCCACTCTCTGTCTCTCTCTCTAACACAATACACACAAAATACATTAGAGAGTAGAAAAGAGAGAAAAGCCCAATTCTACACACAATCCCATAAAACCACCCAACAAAATGATTCTCCGCCCTTATTAGCTTACTCCGCCTCCCACTGAAAGTGAAACTCCTCACTCATCAGCTCTCTTTCTCTCTCTCACACACACAACAATGCGTATGTGTGTACTACTCCTCCCGCCCCCAATGCTCCTCCTTCTGCTCTTCTCTCTCCTTCCTGCCGCCCTAGCGGCAGATCTGTCCTCGGACAGGGCCGCCCTCCTCTCCCTCCGCTCCGCCCTCGGCGGCCGCCCCCTCCTCTGGAACGACACCTCCCCCACCCCCTGCGCCTGGCAGGGCGTCCGCTGCGACGGCGACCGCGTCGTCGCCCTCCGCCTCCCGGCCTCCTCCCTCTCCGGCGCCCTCCCGGCCAACACCATCTCCAACCTCACCTCTCTCCGAACCCTCAGCCTCCGCCTCAACCACCTCTCGGGCCCGCTCCCCGACGATCTCTCTCGCCTCTCTCAGCTCCGGAATCTCTACCTCCAGGGCAACCAGTTCACTGGCCCCCTGCCGGATTCCGTTCTCTCCCTCCACGCCCTCGTCAGGCTGAATCTCGCCTCCAACAACTTTTCCGGCGAAATTCCCCGCGGGCTCGGCAACTTGACCCGCTTGCGCACCCTCTATTTGGAGGAGAATCAGTTTGACGGGCCTTTGCCCGATATCGAGCTGCAGAATCTCGACCAGTTTAATGTTTCTTTCAACAATTTAAACGGGTCTGTGCCAAAAGGGCTTGTGGGGAAACCTAAGGACGCATTTATGGGCACTTCCCTTTGCGGCCAGCCTCTCGATAGGATATGTGCTGGCAATGCGGGCCCGACAGAGTCTCCGGCCGAGGCTCCAAATGGCAACATAGATTTGGGGGGCAAAACCGGAAAGAAGAAGAAATTGTCCGGCGGCGCAATTGCCGGAATTGTAGTCGGATCTTTTGTGGGGTTGATTCTACTGGTCTTGGCTTTGTTTATCTTGTGCAGAAAAAGGAAGGGAAACAATGTGAGGTCCGTGGATGTGACTGCAATTAAGAATCATACAGACGAGCCTCATGAAAAGCCGATTGAGGAAACAAATGGTGGGGTTAGTAATGGGTTTTCTGTGAGTGCTTCAGCTGTGAGTGCAATGGGGGCGAATGGCAACACCAGGGGTGAAATGGGAACAAATTCAGCGGCCAATGTCAAGAAGCTGGTGTTTTTCGGGAATGCCTCAAGGATATTTGATCTGGAGGAGTTATTAAGAGCATCTGCTGAGGTTTTAGGTAAGGGCACGTTTGGGACGTCGTACAAAGCTGTCTTAGAGGTTGGTACAGTGGTGGCCGTGAAAAGATTGAAGGATGTGACCATTGGCGAGAGGGAGTTTAGGGAGAAAATTGAAGCTGTTGGGGCTATGGATCATGAGAATTTGGTGCCGCTCAGGGCTTATTACTACAGTAGGGAAGAGAAACTTCTGGTTTTTGATTATATGCCAATGGGGAGCCTTTCTGCACTTTTACATGGTGAGTGTGGTTCTTTTAGAAGTTGGGATATGGTTCTTTTGTTTTTCTTCAATGTGAAATTTTCCGGTTTTGAATTCAGTTTTAACTATGATTCTATTCCATGGTTAACTGAGTTGCCTGTCGTTTTCTATGTGTTCCATTTGTAGGATTGGGGTTTCTGCTTGATTTTGGATGGTTGGTTCATTTGCTAGAATATTTGTCATGAGAAGATCATAACGTGAGTTTAGGGAGAAAATTTGCTTGTTGATCCAATTTATTGTTAACTGTATCAGTAATCTTGGTTGATATAAGTAGCACAATTAAGTATGTCAACTTGGTTAGGTAAAGCCCTTGATATGGTTACACATTGTGACTAAAATTTCCGAACTAAAAATGGTTTCCCTCATTCGCAATCTTATTTTTATCTGCACAACTCTACTGATACTAGTTGTCGAATTGCATCGACAATGAAATGTGTTTACAATTTAGACATTCACTTTTTTAGCTTGTTTCTCTTTTGTCGTTTGATCTCAATAAAACACAACGATCATCATCTTGCAATACAGTGTTCTTTTCAGTACACACATTTAGTTAGCCCTTCATAAGTATCATCCTACAAATCCATGTAATAAATTAATTCACCATTTTTTTTTTGTTCATTTTCTTGACCGGGCCAGGAAACAAAGGATCAGGAAAAAACCCGTTAAACTGGGAAACCCGTTTAGCCATCGCTCTCGGAGCAGCCCATGGCATTGAGTACCTCCATTCTCAGGGCCCAACAGTCTCCCACGGCAACATCAAATCCTCCAACATCCTCCTCACCAAATCCCACAAGGCCAGCGTCTCTGACTTCGGGCTCAACAAGCTAGTCGGGCCTCCATCATCCCCTACACGGGTCGCGGGCTATCGGGCCCCCGAGGTGACCGAGGCCCAGCGAGTCTCTCAAAAGGCTGATGTATACAGCTTTGGCGTTCTCCTTCTCGAGCTCCTTACAGGGAAAGCCCCGGCCCACTCGCTATTGAATGAGGAAGGAGTTGACTTGCCGAGGTGGGTCCAGTCTGTCGTGAGGGACGAGTGGACCTCGGAGGTTTTTGATGTGGAGCTCGTGAGGTACAACAGTTTGGAGGAGGAGATGGTACAACTCCTGCAGCTGGGGATTGGCTGCACAGCTCAGTACCCAGACAGCAGGCCTTCGATCTCTGAGGTCGTGAAGCGTATTGAAGGGATTCAGGTTTCGAGCCTCAGGGGCTACCAGGATGAAACTGACCGTGTTAGCGAGACGTATTAATTAAGGTTAATTGGTAATTTTTCGGGCCTGCTGCCACCATTGGAATTGGATCAAGAATTTTATAAGTGTTTTTTTTTTCCTGAAAAAGTTCAATTTTTTGGTTGTCTTGTTGAGATTGAGAACCTCCAACTTGTAACTGTGTTGTTTGATTTAGCCATTTAGGGTTGAGCGCTGGTCTTCTTGTTTGTAGGAGTTCTCTTTTTTACAGCTCATTTCTCTCTCTCTCTCTCTCTCTCTCTCCAGTCTCACTTTCTTGTCTTTTTTCTTGGGAGGCAGATGTATTCCGTTCCATTTGTTCATGTTAGGTGGAATATGGTTCCTGTAATTATTGCATCACCTTTAACTTTTTTTTTTCTCTCCCTTTTTTCCACTTTATCTTTTTTGAATGATGTTTTTTTTAGCACCCACAATGCTTTGGCCTTTGGGTATATGTGGCATATAATTGGACTTAAGTCAGAATGACATGGACAAACTCTAGTAAAAAAAACCAAAGAGCTTTCTAATGCAAAAATAAAACACTAGGTCTACAACACATATCAACCAATAAAAACAGGCACAAATAAATGTGTATTAATGGATGATTGTTAGGTTCATATTTGGGTCTAAAATGAACCCAAGAGTGGACTTGGTCTCTTTTTTTCTATTGCCACATAAACTAGACCAAGTTCATTTTTAATTGCATTGTGAAATATTTTTTTATAGACTAAGCATGTGAATTTTTTTAAAAAGACCCAAAACATTGTGGGTGCTCTTAGCTGATTGAGAGTTGGTGGTTGGTTTGTGGTATGGTGGCTGGTTTTATTGCAATGGCTTAAAGAAATCTGCCCTTGCTCTTGGTGAAGATATCATATGCATGTTGTTGTGTCTTTTATTTATCCAAGGCCTTAATTCATTATTGAATTTACAGTTAAACACTACTACGAGGTGGTTGTCTTTTCCTATCTGCTTTAGTGGTTTAGTAATTGTAAAAATATGAAGAAGTGTGCTGCAACTGGACCTACTTTGTCGTTTTAGGACTAGTCATTATGTAGACTACTCATAATGGTCAGCCCCAGATTTTGGGACCAATTGTAGTAGTTTCATCTCTTTTTTTTTTTAACTANATTTAGATTTACCTAACTTTGTTGTTAACCTTGTGTCTGAGTTAGTTAAAGAGAAACTATAGGGAGTTGAACAATATGGTTGACAAAAAATGTGTAAATGTGCTTAGGTGTACATTGTAATACTTGTGAACTATAGACAACAGACATTTTAGCTCTTGTTTTGGTTGGAAATTAGCTCATTAGGTGAAATCTTCAACAATGTGTACAAGAATATGTGGGTGGTTGCAACAAAAACTGTTAGTCTAATTGAGTAGTCATGATCTTGAGCTTCTACATTTCCAAGCCAATAAATTAGGCGAATTTACACTTACTACGTGATTTGGAAAGAATTATAATTGTGCGATTGTGCAAATCTTAATTGCATCTTTACAGCTTCCATGACAACTAATTGTAAAGATGTACTAAATCAGCTTCCAAATAAAATGCAACGCCCCTCCTTTAAATTGCGTAGCATATACGTTTTTTCAATTAAACAAAAAAAAAATTACATATGGTAAGTTCAATCCTACAAAATAGCATACAGTTTCTCTACAAAATAGAAAGAGAAGCAATTTGAATTTCAAACTTCATCATCTTCCAAACATACATTTTTCAAGGCAGAACATACACTTGTTTAATGAATATATACTTAGCATATACTGTACATAAAACATACATCATGTTGTGAAGAGAGAAACCAGTCTGTTGTGAAATATACCTTTGCTTTAATGAATATATACTTAACATATACTGAACGTAAAACATACATACAGTTGAACGTGAATTCTTACCTTATAATTATGATCATGTGGTTTATCAGCAGTTACAAAAGTTGCGGCAAGGACCGCGTTCGATTGATGAGTATATGAAGGACTTTTATCGCCTTTTAACTCGTGTGGAGGTACGTGAGACGAAGGGCCAATTGGTTTCTAGGTATGTGGGGGATATGAGTATTGTTATACAGGATGTACTTAATCTATTTGTCCCGGATTCAGTTTCGGATACATATCAACAAGATATCATTGTTGAGAAACAGTTGGCTCGAAAGACGGGTCCGTCCTTTGCGTCTTCCTCACAGTCGGATGCGGCAGTGGGTGCTGCAAGTGCGGGTGTGCAGTCCGGGCGTGGGGCACCTGCTGCGGGCATGTCCTCGGGCTCGGCGCTGACAATGGGGTGCGGAGCTACGGCCAGTGGAGGGCTGCCTCGATCGCACGATGAAATGGGGCAGGCGGCAGCCGCAGGTGTACAGCGGGCTGGTGGCAGGATACAATGCTTCAGATGCGACGAGCTTGGCGGCTTGTCCACGAGGGTCTGGGACGCCTGCTTTATTCGCCGAGGAATCAGCGGAATATTCTGCAGCCGTGGTATATGATGGCCCACCCATTTTCGGCAAAGAACCGGAGGTTTATGAGATGCATGTCTCGGGGGACGTGAGACACGCGCTTGTCCTTCGTCGCTCTCTTTTGTCCCCACACGTCACTTTCAATGATGAGGGCCTGCATCGGTGTCCTTTCGAATCTACGTGAACCATAAGCGTCCGGGTGTGCAGTTTTGTTATTGATTTTCGGTCCTGCGAAAACGTGATCTCGGATGAGGCCGTGGAGAAGCTTGGGTTGTCGACTGAGTCACATCTGGATCCTTATGCACTAGCGTGGATACAGCGTTCGGTTCCTTTGCAACCGCCATCGACGACATTATTTCTTTCTCGTGACGGGTCGCGTGGGGACTTGGTTGGAGTGTTCGACGGTCGTTTCGTGATCTTTGACGTGGGTGACTTTGTGTGGGTTGTTTCTACACCGGACGGTAGAATCAGCCCCTATGAGATCCTCGAACGGCTCACGCAGGATACTTACCGTCTTCGTTTGCCCTCTCGTACATGTTCATCCGATGTTTTCACGTGACGCATTTGGCACCTTTGCGCGACGACGGCTCCGACGGAGACGAGATCGGTTTAGATTCATGGGCGAATCCTTCTCAACTGGGGAGGATGATGGAGACGAGATCGCCTTCGCGTTCCTATACAAATATGATCGGATGTCGTTGCTTAATTAATTATTTTACTGTCTTTCTTCTTCTTATTATTATTATTATATTTCCTTATTTATGTTATTTAGGATTAAGAAAATAATTATTAAAATTTATCTTGTTTAGCAAGTTAGGTTTGTTGGGAGTCTAAGACTTATTTCTGTTTTCTCTCCATAGCCATTCGACTAATTTTAGATTGAAGAATAAATCTGATTGAGTTTTATCGAAAGAATATCTCGTATTTTTCCTTTCATATTCACGTTCTACATCAGACAATGACCTATTTTGTAATTAGGCCTATACAATATATTATTATAATTCCTAGAAATGATGGTAAATTTGAATAATTGTGGCAAATATTGCATAGAAATTTTTTCCAATAAATTTCCAAACCCTTTTTAACTTTCAAGATCAATCTCTAATTTTATTTTTTTTTTCACTGCACTCCCTAATTATATATTTTTTTCCATGTAACTCTCCAACCTTAAAAAAATATATAAATCAATTAAAAAAGTCACATCAATCCCCCCACTAATAATTTGTTATCCAACGATAAGAATAAGTATGGCGAACGTCAGGTGGAAAGAATTCCACAACAAAATAGCATTGAATAGTATGAAGTATAATAGGGATTGTTGAAGGAGTCACTAACATTAACATTGTACCACAACGCAAAATAAGCAGATGCCAAATATATTCACATAAGATACCACATTCAACAGTACTAATAAAACATATAAGTTAACATCACAACAAAGCGATCATAACTCACACTAGTTCTAATATAAATAACCATGAAAACTTGAGTATTAAACAAGAAACCAAAAAGCAGAAATGGTTAACATATAAATAACCTAATGTGCTTAGGTACTAGAGGCTCCAGCTGCTGTTTAGCATAACTCTTTGCTATTTCGGCCAATTTCAAATCTTCAGGATTAACTGCCTCATAGGCGGGAGGTTCCGGAGGTTGGGTATCAACAATGATCTCCTTAAGCGCAACACAATTCTCCAACAAGTAGTTGACTAATTCAACATCACTCGGGCAACCATAATAACCTACAAACCAAAAAACATTCAAGTGCTGGTGCAGTGGAAACTGTTTAACTCCCTTCTGAATTTCTCTATTTGACCTTTTAACACCAAACCATTCTTGCTGCAAATATAAGTGAAAATAAAATAAAGGTCATACATTAATCTAACATATAAAATAAAAGACAAAAAAATACAAGCCATAAAGCCATTCAATGATGACCAGTTTACACGAGATTGTAGGGATAGTATTTTCAAACATGTTTGGGATAGACCAACCTTTAACTCAAATTCTTGCAAGTTGGGAGATGCCTTGATTAAATGAGCTAGTTCTAGAAGACTCCAGTCCACTCCAGATAAAAGTTTCTTGATGACCAACTTCCTAAGTTTAGGCATCACAGGGAAATTGACCGTCGTTAGAACCTCCTGCAACAACAATAAATAAAGATATCAACTGGTAAGTTCCATATACAGGCTCACTGCAAATTTCATAGGATGCTAGAGTTATAAATTACTTAGTTTGTTTTTTGTACATATTTAACCCAAAATTTTCTATAAAACCAAATAATGATTCAAACAATGAATTTATTGCTGGTTTGACAACCATTCGTGTATTATGTGAGCCACCAAATTTAACAGTTGGCAAATCCGCAATAGGGCTCTGTTATTATTTTTATAATGGAAAGACAGAAATTAACCATGCTATATTTACTTTATCATCAATAGGCTCCACTAAGTGAATATAAACAAAATAAGAAAGACAGCTTACCTTCTTATCAGTAATGTTCAAGGTGAGAATCTCCAATTGGGAAAGACAGCAAAGCAGTGTGGGAACTACCCTTTGGAACATAGAATCAGGCTGACCGCCTCCAAAGGTCACAGAAACGTCACGAAGCATTGGAACATCCACAAGCAAGAGAGCATCTATTTTATTAAGGGTAGTAAGATTTGGAGCAGAAATTCTTAAGGATTTGAAACATTTGTAGCTCCATATCTTCAAATGCTTTAACACAAGGGATGGTCCACAAACTTCAAGACTGGACAATAATGGGGGGAAACAGACAACTAACTGCTCGAGTAATGGGCAGTAACGTAAGAGAAACTCGATAGCTTCACCAGAGACATTAACGCAGTTTAAGCTCAACACTTTTATGGTTTTATAGTTGAAAATTCTGCTATTTTCCCGTAACAACTCTTGAGGAAACACGTAAGTTTTATCTGGGCCATGAGCATCTTCACCATCTGAAAGGTCCAATTCCAACTTTTCGATGTTCCTCTCAAAAGCAAATTCAAGCCACTTCGTAACTGACGGTGACTGGATTAAACTAAAACATATTCTTAATTCTTTCAAGCTGAATCCTCTGTGTGATTGGAGAACCGAATCCACCCACCTTACATACTTTTCCCTCTCTACAGAGCGAAAATTTGGGTCCTGGATAATCTTCTCCATGGAGCTATAGTCATCAAAGTTGAGATAAGAGGTGTAACTCCACAAGTTTCTCCAGCGAGATGAAAGAACACTTGTGCGGCCAACTTCTTTCAATGGGAGGAAAGATAGGATAACAAGGAGAATGTCATCAGGGAACAGACTTATAAGATCATCTTCATGGTATCTCTCAACACACTATCAAACAAACATGGCGATAACCCATTAAAAAAAAAACATATTCTTGCTTTGTTAAGTCTATAGGGGGAAAAAACAGCTTCTTTTATGGTTGAGATTACCAGGTCTACCACAAGGAAAAACTATACACATAACATAAATCTAATTTGATAAGGAAATCTAACTGATAATGCAAATTCATGTAAAAGCAACTAGCGAATATGTATGAAAATATTTGAAGGCCAAAGGCAATATTTATTTTCAAAAGGATTCAGACCAGAAAATAGATATTCCTAAGAGGAATGAAGGTATGCCTGAAACATAGAGCATCTATCTGCCGAAACAGTACTCAATTCTGAAATCGGAGACAGGATTTTTAAGTTGGTAGACAATGACACTGTTGATCAAACAAACAAGTTCATATACATATTCACACTCTTCGTTAAACAAAAATCACAACATAAATCTTGTCAAGTTTCACTCTTTTTTGTTGCCGAATAGAAAATACGGTCTCACCTTATTCAGACTCAAAAGTTCCATCTTTTTCGATCTCAACTCAAATTTCACCTTTTTTGGTCTGAAAATTTTGACCTTTTAGGGTCCGAACTTGGAATCGAGGTTTCACCTTTTTTGGGTCGAACGTAGCATCAGATAAAGGGAAAAATCTCTATTTAAACAGAGTGTGAAGATTTACCTCCGAGCTGCAACAAACACTGTTATCGTAGGTTTGGAGATAATGATAGGTTGGATGTGTTATAAAACTAGCCTGAAAAAATAGATAATATAGACAATTTTTTCTCTAATTATTTATATTTTTATTATAATCAAAACTCTTATTTATAGGAATTTTTTTGAAACAATCGTAATAATATAATTATATCATGAGAAAAATAGTCATTCACATAAAATTAATCATAGGCTCGTGGTTTGAAAGTTCTAAGGTTCGGTTCAGTGGCTTGGGTCGCAATGCTTCAAAACGGATTAAAAAGGACGACAATTCGGCTTACGCGATTAAAACAAAAATTTAAACGTCGATCAATAAAATAAAATCGAAAGAGCTATATAATTATATTATTCACAAAATAATATAATATATATTCACATAATCAAAGCATATAAATATTAAAATAAAATGCCATTAATTAAAGTAAACTCGAAAAAATCTAATATTCGAACGGGGCGCTACAAACGTTCATCTAGGTTGATTGTGGTAGTAATCTTAGATAACTTTCTTTGGCTCCCCTACCTTCATTACCATAACATTCTTGACATCTTTAAATATATGTCCTATTTTGAGCCCAACTTCAGGACTTAACCAGTTGAGAGAGATTTTACATACCTAAACCTAAAGATTTAGCTCATTGAAACAGGGGTGTTTCTCTGAAATTCCCTCCTCCCAGTCGTGCAGAATTAAGTACTGGTTTTCGAATATCCAATTAACTCCCGATGCCACCTTCTGTTTATCCTCCTTGTTTCTAAAAATAAATTGAAAAAAATTCACCCCCATTTCTCTAATTTCCCCTGATTATGCTATATGCCAAATGATTCTCAGCATTCGCTTTAAGCAAAATAAGTTCGCTCTGCTTTCGCCCAATATCTTCCCCAGAAGGCTTCTTTCGCATTCTTCTTTACTAGACCGCACACCTTTGTCTTTAATTTCATTTACCTTCTCGTGTGACTTCGATAAAGCAATGTTTTTCAACCGTAGTCTCAATCCCTCCTCAATCTCACCTTGCCCCCTTTGCTCCGTACCAACTACCCTAAAATGTGAAAACCCCTAAAATCAGACAAACCCTAGCTTTGTCCTTAAACATTTTATAGGAATTTATCGACGAACATAATAAGAACTTAGAACAAGGATTAATCGTCGGCTCCAACCAGAGGAATACGACTCTCAGAGAGTGAACCTCGTCTCAGAGATAATAAATTAGAGCTTTATTCGCTCGTCAATATAATTGAAATTCGACAACCATTATGTATTTTAAAACAATGATTTTTGCACAAGTTAAATTTTCATGGAACACTTCATCGGGTAAACATTTGGTTCTCAATTTTTAATAGTATTTGTATAACTTTTGTTTTTACGTAGATAAAATGATTGCACGAATTTGACTTTTATTAATGTATGATATATTTGTTCGTATAATCTTACATTTTGTTTGTAAATACAACTTTAATATTATTTACACATACATCGCACGAGATACATACTAGTTTGATATAAAAAGAATTATTAATTTTGTTAGATGAGATTACCAAACCTGTGAATATGTAATTTAGATTCATTGCGTTTGAAATTATATATTATGAAGATTTCTATGATTTTTTATTATTATTAAATAATGCTAAGGAGCCAACCATTGACTCCGTTATAATTAAATAAACTAGTTTAATAATAATTGGTGTAATTAAATAAACTTTCATAATTAAATAAACTAGTTTAATAATAATTGGTGTAATTAAATAAACTTTCATGCCCGTGAAAGTTTATTTAATTACAGGGTTTGCTGCGAGCAAATCTTCAAAGTCTCTTGTTAAATAGAGAAATTTCCCTGTATTTGATGTAATTTTACCCAAGATCCTGATCTATTTTAGATCTGCGGTTAGTGAAGCTTGAGTTGAGATCGAAAAGGATGAAACTTTCGAGTCTGAATAAGGTGAGACCGTATTTTCTATCCGGCAACAGAAAAAGAGTGAAACTTGATAAGATTTATGTTGTGATTTTTGTTTAACGAAGAGAGTGAATGTGTATGAACTTGTTTGTTTGACCGACAGAGTCATTGTCTATCAACTTGAAAATCTTGTCTCCGATTTCAAAATTGCGTCCTCTTTTGGCAGATGCTCTATGTTTCAGGCATACCTTCATTCCTCTTACGAATATCTATTTTCTGGTCCGAGTCCTTCTGAAAATAAATATTGCCTTTTGCCTTCAAATATTTTCATACATATTTGCTAGTTCCTTTTACATGAATTTGCATTATCAATTAGATTTATTTTATGTGTGTAGTTTTTCCTTGTGGTAGACCTGGTAATCTCAACCATTTTTTTTTTTTTTTTTTTCATATAGAATTAACAAGCAAGAACATGGTTTTTACTGAGTTCCACATGCAACTTGTTGATTATTGCATTCTTAATGGGTTATCGCAATGTTTGTTTGATAGTGTGTTGACAGTTACCATGATGATGATCTTATAAATCTGTTGCCTGATGACATTCTCCTTGTCATCCTATCTTCCCTCCCATTGAAAGAAGCTGGGCGGACAAGTGTTCTTTCATCTCGCTGGAGAAACTTGTGGAGCTGCAATTATTTGAAATCCTTAAGAATTTCTGCTCCAAATCTTACTGCGCTTATACTTAATAAAATAGAAGGCCTCTTTCTTGAGGATGTACCAATGCTTCATGACGTTTGTGTGACCTTTGGAGACTCTCGGCCTGATTATGTATGTACAAAGGGTAGTTCCCACACTGCTTTGCTGTCTTTCCCAATTGGAGATTCTCACCTTCAACATTTATCAGAGGAAGGTAAGCTGTCTTTCTTATTTTGTTTATATTCACTTCGTGGAGCCTATTGATGGTAAAGTAAATATAGCATGGTTAATTTCTGTCTTTGCATTATAAAGCATAACTAGTCGCGACCGTGCGATGCACGTGATGATATATTTTATTGGAATATTCAAAATATGTAGTATTAAAATTAATAGAGTTGTTATATATGTAATAAAAGCAAACTGGTCGCAAACAAAGTACACAACGTTTTCTGTTTTATTTGTTGACGAGTCGTCACAGACTAATAATTTCAAACCACTTCGGTTTGGTGGCATGGGAGACATCAATGTATAACTGCCCATGACTGAAATCGCCTTCTTAATAAATAAACTAACATTCGACAACGATTGTCAATGTCTCTTGTTTATAGTTATGGCGTATGAAACTATAATGTGAAATTGGCAGCGCTGAAACTTGAAAGAAATTCTGACATTAAAATGAGTTATAGCCATTCTAGGAATTAATACCTTCTCGCTTGCGTGATCTTGACTGAGTATTTTACACTCGAGAACATGAGTGGAGAGTTTTAGTTTTGTCACAACCAACTGTGTCCCATTACATAGACACATAAAATGATCCATGTTCCACAACAACATGACGCGAGTTCCAATCCCCAAATGAAAATGATGTTTGGAATTCCAGAACATTTTATACTATTTAAGAACTCGGGCTTGTGGAAATCGGACAAAAATTGTTATTAGAATCTGACTTGCGAGTACTATCAGAACGCAGAACTTAAGTACGTATGACCATAAATAAACTCAGCGATGGCATATAGTCATTGATAGACTCGACAACATCTAGTGTCGGTGCTAATATAGCCTTGCCCTTCAAATAAGATTATCGGCTTTATGCTTAAACATTAGATACATGCTTTCAACATTTTGAGCAATTGGAACATCAAGGGTTTAACCTTCAAGAAATCGGTCATCCCATGTATGACAAGTTTAAACTTGTGAATTGTGGATCGATACAATCCAATGTTTGAATCAACTTGATAGTTGCGAAAAACATACATATGGCCTTCTTTAGAAAATCCTCTAAATTTTGGAATAATGACAGAACAAATCATCCTGGTTATACGTCCACCCTACATGATCAAGGAAAATGAAGCACGAGTTAATAAAATATAATATAGCCTTTAAATAAAACGGATATATCTACATATATGATAAACAGTAGCACAAAAGTTACCTCTTCATCATGAAAAACAATTTCCAATATGCTCTTGTATTTGACATCAAATTGGTTAGTTTCAAATATGCTTTACTGGTACGACATACTGACTTAAGAGAACCCCACACAAGTGGCACTTTGATATTTTGAAAAGATTGCAATAAGCATATAATAAATATTTTGTGGAAGAAGTGCGTTAGATGATTGAGCCATGGACCTTTTTTTTTAGATAATATTTTACCATTGAGTTGGAGTTGGTGTGTGTTGTAGGATAGGAAATGAATTATAAAGATTTGATTATTAACACTCCAACACATTTTTTAAATTTGATTTGCTATATTCATTTTTTACGTGATTGTGTTCTATAGGTTAGGTAACAAATCATGAAAGTTCTTCAAATGAATATCACAATCTGATTTCTTTAGGTTATTGTTATTATTTACTATTCAAGCAAGTTTTGAGTTGCATATGATAGTTCGATTTATTTTCGGATAGTGGGGTATTATAATTAATTGTACCTTGATTATTTTAAATTATTTTTTATTAAATGTTTGGTTCAAATTTTTTTAATTTTACCCGTCTATTCCATTAATCGTATAGTTGAAATTTTTAAATTTTAATATGGATGTATCCCAAAAAATTCGAAAAAGAAAATCAAATTAATATGAAACAATGTTTATCTTCATGATTTATTTATTGAGATCTTGTGGCTTTAGAATTTTTAAAAATAAATTTTAATCAAAAGATTTTGGATCAAAGGATTCTGATTCACACGTTTACTTCACTAGTTTTTAAAAATTAATATTGGTTTAACATTAATCAAAAAATGACATCTTTGATTTACATACTGATCATTGTGATACGCAAATATTTTTCATAGCAACAAAATTTTAATATCACATGTTTTTAAACTTCAATTTTGGTATAAAATTATTAAACTAATTTTTTATATCAAAATTTTGGTTCAAATATACCCGTCCATCCGTTAATCTTGTGGTTCAATTGTTTAAATTTTAATATGGATTTATACCAAAGAATTCGAAAGGATAGATATGAAACCAATGTTTATCTTCATGATTTATTTATTGATACCTAATGGCTTTAGATTTCTTAAAAATGAGTTTTAATCAATGTTTTGAAAATCGAACCAGTCATCGAACCGGTGAAGCTACCGGTTCAATGGTTCACAGGTCGGACCAGTGATCGAATCGATTGAATCGGTTTAATTAATATACAATTTTTTATTATTTTATATGTATAGTATATAATTACATTTTGTCATTAATTTTATATTGTATAATGACATTTCTATATATACAAAATAACTGTATTTGTTTTTTATTATCAATTTTATATGTATAATGACATATAATGACATTTCTATAATGACATTTCTATATATAATTGTATACATTTTTATCATTATCAGATTAAACGTTAAAGTGTTAAACTTGTTATGTAAGATTTGTATTTATTTTGTAAACTAGTACATACCCCGTGCGATGCACAGGACAGACATATTAAATTAGTTATTTTTACAGTCTTTGTCCGTTTAATTATATAAAGCAATAAGGTTATCATCTATTTTTCACCTCTTTTAATCAGCGTTAAGTGTAATAAACAATAATATTATAATCTATTTTGCACCTCTTTTGATCAGCGTGGTTTTTTTAGTTAAAACATTAAATATGAGCATGTTAGGGCTAGCTTGTAAAAATAATTAATATATTATCTCACTAACACATTTATACTAATATAAATTTAATTTTAGTATATAGATTTATTCCAAGAGAACAACAATTTTACTTATTCTTATTCACCATATAATATTTAATTCTTATTTTATTATAAACTTTGTTGTCATATAATGTCATTATTATTTATTATTTATAAAGTTATAGAAGTTGTACGTCCTCTTTTTCTTTTTATTTTATGTAATGAAAAATATTTAATGCACGTTAGTATTATTTATTTATGTAATCAATTTAAAATATGTAAATAAATTTAAAATTAAATAGTGTGTAAATATTTTATAGAATATACACATGTTTTTTTAGAATTTAATTTTGTATACTAATTAAACAACTTTGATTTAGAAAGTACCAAAAACTCAATCCCTTCTATGATCAAGATTTTTCTAATTTTCATTATAAAGATTTATAGTTTATTTAGCATACTCTGCAATGAAAATTTATTTTACAAGAATTTAATTATAGAAATAAATCAAAATAAAAAATGAAAAAGAATAATCATGGGTGTCAATAATATTCAAATAAATTTTAAAAAATAGTTAATATATTTCAATTTTAATTTTTTACCATTAGTAAAACTATTTAATGTATATGGTCATTATCTCTTAAATGGTAAATTATATTAATTTGAAGAACAATTTATTTTTTATATTTAATAAAATAAAGCTTAAGAAAAAAATATATTGACAAAAATTAATTCACCAGCTTCATTTTGTCTGATTACTTGGAAAAAAAATTCTACCTAACATGTTACGATTTTTCATAAATATTTTTGGGTAAAAAATGAGTATTTGTGAAAAAAAATTATAATATGGTTAGAACTTAAAATATGGTGTACTATTTATCTTGACCAAAGTATTATCAACATGGATCATGGAAATCAATCTTGTAATTTATTACAACTAATATCAATGAAAGTATTACAAATATTAACAAAATAATATTTATCTTGACCAAAATATTATCAACATGAATCACGGAAAATCAATCTTGTAATTTATTATAATAAATATCAATGAAAGTATTGCAGATATTAAAAAATTTATTTAATTAATTTTTTGATCATATCTTATTTGAAAACGTGTATATGGAAGCAATTAATGTATATATTTAAAAAGTTTTTAAAAATGGTATGCATTTAATGTTTCCAAAATTTTTGGCTACTATTTTTAGTAAATGGTAATTCTTATTATATATATATAGATATAGATAGTAAATTTATAATGATAATATAATTTGTCTTATTTTTATTTTATTTTTTTCTTAAGTTGGCTTTAGTTTTGAATTTAAAAAAATTTTCCATTTGAAACTTTGCATAGACATAAAAAAAATGGCCCAGACTGCAAATTGCATTGCATAAACTTAAAAAAGGCCCAAAAAAGTGGGCCTTTTTTGGCCCACGCCACAAGCAAAAGGAGGGGGATGTAAAAGGTGGAAACAACTTTTGTCCCACATCGAATAACTATCAAAGAAGTGAAAAGCTTATAATGAAAAAGTCAGCACAAATTATTAAATTAGAAGCCGCTGGGCCGCTATAATCTGTACCGATTCTACGGTTTTACTGGTTTACGAACGGCCCGAATGGTTTTTAACCGGTTTTGGTGCCAAGCGGTTTAACACCTCAGATCGCACCGCTTTGGGGATTGGTTCTCGGTTGAACCGTTCGGACCGGCCGGTCCGGTCCGGTTTTGGTAACCATAGTGTTAATCAAAAGATTTGTATCAACGGATTTTGATTCACACGTTTACTAATATTAGTTTACAATGAATCAAAAATAGCATAATTGATTTACATTAATAAAAAATATTATTTGTAGCCACAAATTTTTATTATCAAACGTTTTTAAAATTAAATTTTGGTATAAGATTAATAAAAAAAACCAGTAATATTCTGATTTGTTTTGCATATTTATTATTATGATATAAATTCAGATCATTGAAATTTTATAACAGATCATTGAAACTTTACAACACATATATTGAAACTGATATATAACAAATCACACCCGAAAGTGAACATATTTTCGAATGCGTAAAATATGGATGTTGTTGATTTCATATAAAGTGAACACCGAACATATTTTCGGATTTTTCAACTGATTTTCTATAGGTGGTAAGTTAAAGTGTTTGACTCATTTTTTTAAAGTTTCCACAAATGATTTTTCCATCAACATCTTTCAAGATAGATAATAGAGCCCTTTTGCGGATTTGCCAACTGTTAAATTTGGTGGCTCACACAATAAACGAATGGTTGTCAAACCAGCAATAGATTCATTGTTTGAAGCCTTGTTTGGTTTTATAGAAACTTTTGGGTTAAATATGTACAAAAAACAAACAATACAATTTATAACTCTAGCATCCTATGAAATTTGTAGTGAGCCTGTATATGTAACTTACCAGTTGATATTGTTATTGCAGGAGCTTCTAACGATGCTCAATTTCCCTGTGCTGCCTAAACTTAGGAAGTTGGTCTTCATGAAAGTTTTATATGGAGTGGACTGGAGTCTTCTAGGCCTTGCTCATTTTATCAACGCATGTCCTAACTTGCAAGAATTTGAGTTAAAGGTTTGTCTATCCCAGACATATTTGAAAATATTATCCCTACAATCTTGTGTAAACTGGTCATCATTGAATGGCTTTATGGCTTGTATTTTTTCGTCTTACATTTTATATGTTAAGTTAAATTAATATATGACCTTTATTTTATTTTCACTTATATTTGCAGCAACAATGGTTTGATGCTGAAAGGTCAAATAGAAAAATTCAGAAGGGAGTTAAGCAGTTTCCACTGCACCAGCACTTGAATGTTTTTCGGTTTTTAGGTTAGTATGGTTGCCCGAGTGATGTTGAATTAGTCAACTACTTATTGGAGAATTGTGTCGCGCTTAAGGAGATCATTGTTGACACCCAACCTCCGTATCGTCTGGCCTATAAAGCAGTTGATCTTAAAGTATTAAACTTTGCCAAAGCAAAGATTTATGCTAAGCGTCAGCTGGAGGCTCTAGTACCTAAGCACATTAGGTTATTTATAAGTTAACCCTTTCTGTTTTTGGTTTCTTGTTTAATACTCAAGTTTTCTTGGTTATTTATATTAGAACTAGTGTGAGTTATTATCGCTTTGTTGTGATGTAATATGTTTTATTAGTACTATTGAATGCTATTTTGTTGTGGTATCTTGTATGTGAAATATATTTAGCAACTGCTTATTCTGCGTTGTGGTCCAAGGTTAATGTATGTTAGTGTGTTCTTCAGACAATCCCTATTCTAATTCATGCTATGAATGCTATTTTGTTGTGGAATTCTTCCCGCNGAAAAATAAAAATAATAATAATAAAAAAAAGAGAGAAAGTTAGCATTAGTGGGGGATTGATGTGATTTTTTTAGTTGATTTATATATTTTTTAAGGTCGGAGAGTTACGTGGAAAAAAAATTTATAATTAGAAAGTGCAGTGGAAAAATAAAAAAATTAGAGATTGTTATTGAAAGTTAAAAGGGATGTGGGAATTTATTGAAAAAAAAATTATATATAATATTTGTCACAATTTTTCAACTTTTACCATCATTTTCAATAATATATTGTAATAGGCCTAATTACAGAATAGGTCATTGTCTTTACTTCAATAGTAATTTAAGCATAATTTTGCAATTTTGGCATTTTAAGACACAACTTTTATTTTTATTTATTTATTTATTTGGATAAATTGAGGCATGAACTTAGATTTCAGTGATTGGTAAACGGTGTATTGGATAAAAACTTTTATATATTGGATTTCAATATAAAAAAATCAAATTTCTATTACATCAGATAACATATATAATTTGATATGATCACATTTGAAGTAGCGACAGATGTTCTCCGTTCATAGATGCCTTATGATCTACAATTTGAGGCAACATAAACAGGGTATAAATCGTTAGATTTTGGAATTTGAGGTGGCAATAGTGCCGAGTTTAGTAGCTACTGCTTTATTATAGTTTGGAGTATCGATTGAAAATATTATTTGGAAAAACATGATTAAATTTGATGTTTGCTGTTGTGTTATTTACGATGACAAGTGTAGTGGATGGTAGTTTTAGTTGCTTTTTATTTTTTAAGTTGTAGTTCTTTGTTTCTTAGTTTATGTCTTAATTTGAAAACTTGAGTTTAAATTGCATAATTTGCCGTTGGGGAAAAAAAAAGTAAATGTTGTGATATGTCATTGTAATAAGGTATTATAAGTAAGAAGAGAGATAGAGAGAGAGGTATTTTGTGATTTTATTTATTAATAATGTTTGAATACGTTAAAATTACATGTGGTAAAATTATGTGACAAAATTATATGTTTTGTTATTAGGCTTGGATAGATTTAAATTTACTTTCAATCTAAAAATAATTAGGTCCGAATTATCCAAAAATATTTGTTCATTATTTATGGTCATGTTACATGTATTAATTGTATTTTAATATCATTTCTTATTATAACCATTGAATTGTAAATGTATTTTAAAAGTTAATAAATTTTGTATTTTTTATCAGTTTAACATATATAATATATCAAATTAATAACTTCTTGATGAACTTCGATTTAACATCCATATTGTATGTAAAAAAAATTATATTATCTTTATAACAATAATATTTTTTTTTTAATATTAATTTAAAAATATAATTATTTATCAATCAATATATTTATATCAAGTAGTTATATGATATAAGTTATGAAAATTTTATAAAAATTACTATAATAACACATGTAAGTCGCACAAGTAACAAGTTGATTCTAAAATATATAATAATATATATTTTTTGTAAAAAAGTAAATAAAATTTAAAATAATTTTTCTCATTAATTATAAATTTTAAGAATAATTTTTTAACAAACACCCGTCTAATACACATGTGTTGTACTAGTGTTCTTTAATTCTAATAGAAACTCTAAAATGAAAGCTATGTTATAACAAGTGAAATGAATATATAAAAGCTATTTTATAACAAGTGAAATAAATATATAAATTATATATTAAATTATTATATATCATACATATGAAATAAAAGATAAAAATTAATATTAGTATTCAAAACTATGTATATACTTATCAATATTCATTCATTGTTTTAATTAATAAAATTTATCATTACTGTCTGGTGCAGTGCAGATGCTACATACTCATACATCCACAAAATCACAATATATAAGAAGATTTGTGACTTGAAAAGTAAAACAATCCTGTAATTATTTGAGTATCTTGATGTTTAAAGTAGAACTACTCAAAGGAAAGTAATGGTGTTCACTGTTTAGTTTACTTTTCTGTTGTGCCTCTTTGCAATGAGTCTAGCTGTGAAAGGTCGGGGCTGGTGTCCAAGTTCTTTGGTTTCTGTGCTTAGTCATTGTCAAACCTATTTTTAACATTACAGGGTTTTGTTGCGAGCAAATCTTCACATTCTCTTGTTAAATAGAGAATTTTCCCTGTATTTGATGCAAATTTCCACAAAGTATCCTGATCTATTTTAGATCTGCGTTTGGTGAAGTTTGAGTTGAGATCGAAAAAGATGAAAATTTTGAGTCTGAATAAGGTGAGACCGTACTTTCTATCTGGCAACAAAAAAGAGTGAAAATTGATAAGATTTATGTTGTGGTTTTTGTTTAACGTGTATGAACTTGTTTGTTTGACCAACAGTGTTATTGTCTACGATTTCAAAATTGAGTACTGTTTTGGCAAATGCTCTATGTTTCAGGGCACCGACTTTCAAAAATCCTTATTTGCACTGCTTATGTCTATTGAGTTCTTGTAATAGTTGTCACACTGATGATTGGATAAGTTGATTGTCAGCAGAGTTGCGGATGGACTCTTGTTCACATACGGATTCAATTTTCAATTGTTGGATATCAGCGTTTTAGAATTTGTTTATATTTCATACTCTTAAAACACAATTGATAACTAATGCCGACTCTATAATGAGCTTTTATATATCTCGGGGTGCAGTATTGTGATTGTTTTCCAAAGTTTTTAATTGATTGGCTGGATGGGAACAATTGCTTTAACTTATTTCCATAGATTTATTTGATGTGTATTAATGCTGTGTTTTGTAGTTTTTCCTTGTGGTAGACCTTCCCCTTCCTTTCTGTTGTTGCCAGCGCTTTCCTGGGTGGAGCCGGAAACTTGTAAAGGGCGGAGTAATTTCAACCATAAA
>BKCP01007182.1:2070476-2165016 GCA_008636005.1 Striga asiatica | reverse complement strand
CTGATTTCCACGTGCAAGTTGTTGATTATTGCATTCTTAATGGGTTATCGCCATGTTTGTTTGATAGTGTGTTGAGAGACAGCATGATGATGATGTTATAAGTCGGTTGCCTGATGACATTCTCCTTGTTATCCTATCTTCCCTCCCATTGAAAGAAGCTGGGCGCACAAGTGTTCTTTCATCTCGCTGGAGAAACTTGTGGAGTTACACCTCATATCTCTACTTTGATGACTATAGCACCATGGAGAAGATTATCCAAGAAGCTGTCCGCACAAGGGTTTTTCGCTCTCTAGAGAGGGAAAGGGAAAGTTTTGCAAGGTGGGTGGATTCGGTTCTCCAACCACACAGAGGATTCAGCTTGAAAGAATTAAGAATATGTTTCAGTTTAAGCCAATCACCGTCAATTACAAAGTGGCTTGAATTTGCTTTTACGAGGCACATCGAGAAGTTGGAATTGAACTTTTCCGGTCTTCATATCCCAGATGAAAGTTACGTGTTAACTCAAGAGTTATTACGGGAAAATAGCGGAATTTTCAACTATAAAACCTTAAAGGTGTTGTGCTTAGACTGCATTAATGTCTCTGGTGAAGCTATCGAGTTTCTCTTACGTTACTGCCCATTACTCGAGCAGATAGTTGTCTGTGCCTCCGAATTATTGACCAGTCTTGAAGTTTGTGGACCATCCCTTGTGTTAAAGCATTTGAAGATATTGGGATGCAATTTGAAATCCTTACGAATTTCTGCTCCAAATATTACTACGCTTATACTTAATAATACAATAGAATCCCTCTTGCTTGAGGATGTTCCAATGCTTCGTGACGTTTATTTGAACATTGGATACCATCATGTTGATCCTATGATTGTACAAAGGCTAATTCCCACACTGCGTTGCTGTCTTTCCCAATTGGAGATTCTCACCTTGAACATTTATCAGAAGAAGGTAAGCTGTCTTTATTATTTTATTTATATTCACTTAGTGGAGCCTATTGATGGTAAAGTAAATATGGCATGGTTAATTTCTGTCTTTGCATTATAAAACATAATAATAGAGCCCTATTGCGGATTTGCCAACTATTAAATTTGGTGGCTAACACAATACACGAATGGTTGTCAAACCAACTATTAGAGATTCATTGTTTGAAGCTTATTTGGTTTTATAGAAAATTTTGGGTTAAAACAAACTAAATAATTTATAACGTTAGCATCTTTTGAAATTTGCATTTCAATACTTTAGCATCCATTTTTATTTTTAATAAATGTCTTGTGATGACTTTTTTTCCATATGCTTGCTTTCTTAGCATTTTGGTTATGTAAAATTTGCCGATAACCATTTTTTGTATAAGGACAATATTATAAATTATTTAGAGCTTGTTTGGTAACACTTCTCAAAAGTCCATTTGGATAAGTATTCATGTTTGGTGCTAATTTTAAGAGTGGACTTATGAATAAGTTGTTTCCCCAAAAATTCCATTCTATAGAAGTAAAGGAAGAGGACTTCTGGAGAAGTCTATTTTCCATGAGTCCATTTAAGATATGGACTTTTCCAAAAGTGCACCGAAACAAGCACTTAAGATAATCTTCCGATAGTTTCTGACTGAACTATCTTTTGGCATGTCATGTAATCTTTCGATACCTGAAATGGGACTATTTTTCTTTTGTGAAAGATATTGAGCGCTACAAATATCCATAAATATATTTACAGTTTGAGCAGGAATTGTGAAATTGTGAGAAGTTGAATAATTTTTCAAAAAGTAACTCAAGTGGAAGGTTTATAAAGGAAGGCCCAGTGAGCCTGTATATGCAACTTGCCAGTTGATATCTTTATTTATTGTTATTGCAGGAGGTTCTAAAGAGGCTCAATTTCCCTGTGATGCCTAAACTTAGGAAGTTCGTCTTCATTAAAATTTTATGTGGAGTGGACTGGAGTCTTCTTGACCTAGCTCATTTTATCAAAGCATCTCCGAACTTGCAAGAATTTGAGTTAAAGGTTAGTCTATCCCAAACATGTTTGAAAACACTATCCCTACAATCTCGTGTAAACTGGTCATCATTGAATGGCTTGTACATTTTTTTCTTAAATTTTAAGTGTTATATTAATGTATGAACTTCATTATATTTTCACTTATATTAGCAGCAAGAATGGTCTGAAGCTGAAAGGTCAGATAGAGAAATTCAGAAGGGAGTTAAGCAGTTTCCACTGCACCAGCACTTGAATGTTTTTCGGTTTTTAGGTTATTATGGTTGCCCGAGTGATGTTGAATTAGTCAACTACTTGTTGGAGAATTGTGTCGCGCTTAAGGAGATCATTGTTGATACCCAATCTCTGCCTCGTCCGATCTATGGGCCAGTTGATCCTGAAGAATTAAAATTGGCCGAAATAGCAAAGAGTTATGCTAAACAGCAGCTGGAGCCGCTAGTACCTAAGCACATTAGGTTATTTATATGTTAACCATTTCTATTTTTGGACCGAATTGTCTGACCAAGTGGACCGCAAACTGATTTATTGATCAGTCTGGTTGGTTGAATAAAATGTTTGTTTGTGAATATATCGACACTAATCGGTCAAACTGGTAGGATTTATACAATTTTTAAATAAATTTCCTAACATTTAAATTTATTTTTAATATGAATAAAAATATATATTTAAATAAAATAAATCTTAGTACAATCAATAATGTATTGACCAAATAACATAATTGGTTCGATGATGGTTCAGTTCTGAGAAATTTTGATTTACCATACATTAATAAAGTATTTTTAATATGACACTTTCGAATTATCGTAATAAAGTATTTTTAATATGACACTTTCGATTTAGTTTCAATAATCGATTTGGTCTGTCCGAACTGACCCGTGATCAAGGGTCAATCCTAGTTGTCATGCTTTTAGATTATTTTAAATATCACCTAAAAGTAATTTAATCAACCTGATTAATAACTTATTTCCATCACTCGATTGATTCAATGAAATTTTCTTATTTTTCTTAAATATATTAATTTTGTGAAATAATTCATGTAACAAATGTTTATAATAAATAAAATTAGTAAGATGGCTGATTATATATTTAAAGATAAATGAATTATTTTTTACTTTATAAATATTTATAAAACTTATGCTTTTAAAGAAAAATTCTTTCCGATAAAATATACAATGCTAAAAAGGAAAATAAAAATTGTATAGAATTTTCTTTTTTAGTAGCTAAAGTGTTTAATGAAAAACTCCACCTCTATTTTAAGTAAATACAAATATATATATATATACACACGCGCGCACACACACCCACCCACACTCACACTCACACACATACACACACACACACACACACACACACACACACACACACATATATATATATATATATATTATTGGCAAACTGAATAATGTGGATGTGACCGTTCGTTCTACATTTTACTCCATATAAAGTAGCTTTTTACCCTCTTTATTTTAATATCAAAATTTAATTAAATTAGATATATTATTGTACACACATTTAATAATTTACTATCATCATACAATTAATAAAAATAAAATTTAAATAAACATAACAATATTTATATAAAGATTATTTTTTTCACTAAACCACGTATGTAGTATTTACTAAAATAGTAACTAAGTTTGAAGAAAAAAATTAATTTGTAATCTAAGTCGCTGATTAAATTATAGTTTTTTGGTATTTATTTGTACACACTTTGTCAAAAAAGAACATGTCTCCTTGTGATCTTTTATATGTGACACATGGGACTAGTATAAACAAATAGCTAAGACAAGCTATATACTATTTTATACTACAACATAAAAATATAGATATGTTCTTGTCGACATCCGATCTGGCGCACACGTAAACAGGCGATACGTGGCATCCAATCACCTAATGACAATTCTTAAGTATCAAAAGCTATGGCGAGATTAATCAGACATTGTTAAGCATCTCAACAAACAGCTCGAAGGAAATGAAACCCAGACCAAGACATCCGACCTCCTTGATCGGGGTCGGACTGTGAGACATGGTGACATGAAGGTCAACTAAACCAAGCCCGTATAATGCACCATAAGAAGATCGATTTGAACTTTTCATCAGTCAGCTTCGTAGCAGAAGAAGAACATCCCTCCCAGGAGTCGCGCTTACCATAGCAAAAAAGGACTCTTTCCACACCTGAAAATCGCATGTTTTGCTCCAGCTTGTCAATTACATCGAACCTGCGGTTATGAAGGCAGGATTGCCCAAGCTCGTTCCGAAAGACCCCCACCTGACTACCTATACTCAACCCACTAAAGGAAGAGGACGGTAATATAGGCCAAACTCTAACAGATCGTTAAATGATGAAAAGACATGCGTCAGTTATTATGTGGAAAAGTAACCGGCTAATGTCGGACCCACCCAACGGTTCTGGACCTTGCCATCGCATTGCATTAAATGGTAATTATACCAGTAACATACAAATTTTGAAGGTTGTAACCGTGTGTTTCATAGTATAAATACCCCACAATTATTAGATAGAAAAAGATTGATGTTCAGAAATTCATGTATTCCCAAAATACTCTACAACTAGATATAACAATCCGAGTTGTTATGCATATACAAATATGAGGTAATCCAACATCATTCTATATTCGAACATGTTTATCTTGTTTTATTTGCATAACCAGTATAATATCCGTGTACTACACGGATGGTTGATAAAATAATTAAGTGTAAAACAAAAAGTTAACAAAATATATATTTTATTGAAGTTGAAAAAAAATAAATAAGGAACAATATATAACAATTTATAATAAAGAACTAAGTGAATTAACAATATTATTTTAAATTTTAAAAACTAATTTATATACATCATTAATTTTATTTATAAAAATTCTATTTTGAACACATAAGGAAATAATATGGACAAAACACCAATTTTGGAAAGTAAATTATATGCACATTATAGAAAGAAAATAATAAATAAATTTATATGGAATAGTTTAATTATGTGTAGATATATGACAATCCGAACCTAAGCTATTTGGTATAAAAAATTCATAATTTTTATCCGAGCCATATTAAAAACCATAATATTTTGTCACATAAGATTACGAAACATGCGAAACTGCCAATTAAACTTAACGCATTCTGAAATCATATATAAAGAGGATAATGCCCTTATTCACACGATATCTCTTAAACTCTGCTTAATCTTAGGGGATTTCTTTAAACCCGTTGGATCTCAACGATCAAGTTGATCCAACAGTTAAATTTTAAAAACTGAAAGTTGGAGGCCGGTTCGGCTTCAAAACTGCACCTGGACGGGGAATGTACATAACTAACCTTTTCATAAAAATCAATTCCATAAAATTGACCGAATATACACAATTCCAAATATGCTTGAATAGAAAGTTACAACATTTAAAAATTCAACTGCTCTCATCTTTTTCTCTCTCTCTTCCTTTCTCTCTCTTCCTCTTTTTTCTTTCTCTCTCTTTCTTCTCACTCCCACGTCTCGTTCCACTTTTTCTCTCTTCTTTCCTTCTTCTTCTTCTTACCTAAGAATAAAAAAAAATCAATATGTTATATATATACACGTAACAATTAAATTAAATAAAAGTATGAAAAAATTGTTAAATTAAATTAACAATAACAATAAGAATAATAAAATAAAATGCATACATATAAATTATAGTCATTCAAAAAATTGGATGAATACGAAGAATTAAAAAAGCATTCGATGTAACAACAAAAAAATAACATAACAATAGTTAATCAACATGAAAACAACATTTAAGTAACATAAAAACAACTGTTATCGTATAAATAAAAAAAACACATTTGAAGAGCATACTCGATCCCATGGCTTTGTCACATGTTTAACTTAAGTGACAAAGCTTCATAGTGCGAGAACGTATCAGGATAGTACAAATCAATTGCCGCAAGTAAGTATACAAAATTAGACAAATCAATATCCTTCAAAATTTGAAAACTAAAATTCGACATCTACTTTCGGAAAAGCTATAATTCAAACCACATCTTTAACATACACTGAAATTTGATAAATTTACAAACAATTCAACTCTGAGTTTCCAAAATAAATTATGGGAAAATTCAATTCCAAACCCCATTTTTGGCCGCACAGATTCAATAAAAAAATAGAAAAAACACATCAAATTTTACCAACATAGTATAATTAATTCCAAAATCAATTGTTCGTTAAACTAAAATCAATTTACACATGAATTTACACAACAAACACACAAGGATTGGAATCTATTCTTCCTTACCAGAGCTTGGTGGTGGTGGACATGAGCTTCAAGTTATGAGTTACAACTTGAGCACTACGGTGGCCGCCGGGAGGGCCCTATTTGGATTTTGTTCGTCTGTTTAGGGGCCTAAACAAACCGTTTATTCCGATCTGTCCGGATTGGAGCCTTGGTGTCAAATATTTTCCTTCAAAACGAGCCGGAACCACCCACGCAATATTTCAATCGCCGATTGTCAAGATTGGAGCCTCGATGTCAAATATTTTCCTTCAAAATGAGCCGGAACCACCCACGCAATATTTCAATCGCCGATTTTGATCGCTGATTAATTGGGAAAGCAGTACAAAAAATTTGGTTTTTTCACGAGTGTGCGCTTGAATTTAGAAGAAGAAGAGGAAAAGAAAAAAGAGATAAAAAAATGGAGGAACAGATTGGGGAAAGAAAACTGATTACCTGCGATAAAGGAAAAGAAAGAAACGTGTAAAAAAAAGGAAGAGAGAGAAGAAATGTGTAAATAAATAATTAAAATGAAATAAACAACCGCCATATTTTTAATAGCATGTAATCGTCCATAAAAAGAGTATAAATGGAAACAGAATGGAGGGTTTCGTCTACATAATAATTAGGATTAATTATGTAAATTCTCTGAGTTAATGGATACGGGGTGTCATTAATTCCACCTGGACCCGATCCAGACCCGGAACCAAATATATAAGAGGAAATTACATCCTGCACTGCACATTAACATTTTTATTACATATTTACAACTCATATATATTTATTTGCAAATTAACTAAAAGTATCATATATATTTACAAACATACTAGATTATTAAGCAACAATTAACTATTTTTAATTATGGTAAAAACAGATTTAATGGGATCTTTATCACGACACTTTTTCTCGCTCTCCCTATCTATTCTTCTTCTTCTTCTTCTCTCCCCCCCCTCTCTCTCTCTCTCTCTCTCATTATCTTCTTCTACAAATCCGCCGGTTCTTCTCACCCACCGCCCCTTCGCCACTTCGCCTTCTCCCATCCATCCATCCCCGCCGCGAACGCCTAATCTCCACCGTGGTTCAACGACCTCCGATATAGACGATTAAGATCTAACCGCCCACCACCGCCCTTTCGCCGCTGCTCTATCCCGAAGACTTCCGCCTCAAAGACCAAAGACTTATAAAGATGCTATCTTTGCCGACAATTCAAAACCTGAAGCAAATGTTTGCATAAAACCCGTTTAGTATGTGCAAGTTACAATTCTTTTGCATATCTTGAATTGAGTCTGCTTTTTTTTTTTGTCTGCAGATCCTCGTGAAACTATTGTACTTGTGTCCATAGTATTTTCTTCTTTTTTTCCTTTGTTTTTTTTCCCCTATTGTTCGTGAAACTAATGCAACGTGAAAGGGGTGCCTTCAATTCCTTTCCCGAACCAATCGATTTGAACCAAGGATCTATTCTCAACAGCAGCACCCCTATGGACCACCACTCATCTTCTTGGATCTATTCTCCGTCAGCCATTTTTTTATTTTTCCATTTTCCATTCACAGGGGTTGGAACTGCATATGAATGATCCAGTCCATCCCAAGCCAAAACCAGTATATGTTACACAAAATATACTTTAACTATACACTCGAGTTTCAATCGTTTCTCAAATATACACAAAATATACTTTAAATATACACTCGAGTTTCAATCGTTTTCTCAAAATCGATTTCAGAACCCACATATACATAAAATATACCTAAGATATACACTCGAGATCACGTACATGAGACGAGCAAACACAAAATATACAGAAAATATACTTTAAATATACATTCGAGTTTCAATAGTTTCTCAAAATCGATTTTAGAACCCACATATACATAAAATATACCTAAGATATACACTCGAGATCACGTACATGAGACGAGCAGACAAGAAGGTCTCAGGCGGTGGTTGAGCAGGTCCAATTGGTCATCTTTTCTTAAATATGGAATATGGAATCAAGATCTGTAACTGATTTTTAGGCAACAATATAATTAATTACTAGCTATTAGGTACATACACAATTAATTGTGTATTAATGGTAATTTTGCAATATTCCTACAATCGTGTAGCATAAGTGAAAATGTCCCAATATATAATAAAAATAAATAAATTTGACCGTAATATATCCAATAGTAAAAAATATCCGCCCAGATTTAATGTGGGCCAACAGTGCTCAGCGAATATAGGCCCAAAATTATTACGGAAAAAAAGAAAAAAAATGTCAAGCTTCCACGGCCAGTTCGGGCCAAGCCTAAAGCGGCCCGACGGTTGAAAAAAGAAAAATATATATCTAGGTGGCCTGAAACTGGCCTGGTCAAATTATATAGTCGGCTCAAGGCCTGTGGACAGCTGTAGGGCAGGTCGGGCTAAAGCGGATGTGGCTCAAATTGCCATTCCTATCCCGAGCCCTGACCACGTTTCAACCCAATCAATCCACGCACTTCACCTCCTTACATCCAACATAACCTAGTTATAACAGGTTTTGTTGCAGCTCGGAGGTAAATCCTCAAGTTGATTCCAAATTCGAACCTTTATTCCAAGTTTGGAACCAAAAAGTCAAAATTTTCAGACCCAAAAAGGTGAATTTTGAGTTGAGATCCAAAAAGATGGAACTTTTGTGTCTGAATAAGGTGAGACCGTATTTTCTATCCGGCAATAAAAAATAGTGAAACTTGATAAGATTTATGCTGTGATTTTTGTTTAACGAAGAGCGTGAATGTGTATGAACTTGTTTGTTTGACCAACAGTGTCATTGTTTTTTTCAGTTGTTGATTATTGCATTCTAAATGGGTTATCACCATGTTTGTTTGATACTTGATAGTGTGGTGAGAGATACCATGGTGATGATTTTATAAGTCTGTTGCCTGATGACATTCTTCTTGTTATCCTATCTTCCCTCCCATTAAAAGAAGTTGGCCGCACAAGTGTTCTTTCTTCTCGCTGGAGAAACTTGTGGAGTTGCACCTCATATCTCTACTTTGATGACTATAGCTCCCTGGAGAAGATTATCCAGGACCCGGATAGTTGCACTTTAAAGAGGGAAAGGGAAAAGTATGTAAGGTGGGTGGATTCGGTTCTCCAATCACATAGAGGATTCAGCCTGAAAGAATTAAGAATATGTTTTAATTTAAATCAATCACCGTCAATTACGAAGTGGCTTGAATTTGCTTTTGAGAGGCACATCGAAAAGTTGGAATTGAACCTTTCAGATGTTGGTTATGGTTATGAATCAGATGAAACATACGTGTTTCCTCAAGAGTTGTTACGGGAAAATAGCAGAATTTTCAACTATAAAACCTTAAAAGCGTTGTGCTTAGACTGCACTAATGTCTCTGGTGAAGCTATCGAGTTTCTCTTACGTTACTGCCCATTACTCGAGCAGATAGTTGTCCATCGCTCCAGAGTATTGACCAGTCTTGAAGTTCGTGGACCATCCCTTGTGTTAAAGCATTTGAAGATATCGATGTGCAGTTATTTGGACTCCTTAAGAATTTCTGCTCCAAATCTTACTACGCTTATACTTAGTAAAATAAAAGGCCTCTTGCTTGAGGATGTTCCAATGCTTCGTGACGTTTATGTGGCCTTTGGAGACTCTCGGCCTTATTCTTTCTATGTACAAAGGCTAGTTCCCACACTCCATTGTTGTCTTTCCCAATTGGAGATTCTCACCTTGGACATTATTGATAGGAAGGTAAGCTGTCTTTCTTATTTTGTATTCACTTAATCGAGCCTATTGATGGTAAAGTAAATATAGCATGGCTAATTCCTGTCCTTTGAAATTTGCATCTCAATACTTCAGCATCCATTTTTATTTTTTAATAAATGTCTTCTGGTGACTTTTTTCCATATGCTTTCTTAGCATTTTGGTTATGTAAAAATTTTCCTATAACCATTTTTGCATAAGAGCAATATTTTAAATTATTTAGAGCTAGTTTGGGAACATTTCTCAAATCGACTTTTTGATGCAAAAGTCCATTTGGATAAGTATTCATGTTTGATGCTAATTTAAGAATGGAATTATGGATAAGTTGTTTCTCCAAAAATGTCCATTCAACAGAAGTAAAGGATGAGGACTTCTGGAGAAGTCTATTTTCCATAAGTCCATTTATGATATGGACTTCCCCAAAAGTGCACAGAAGCAAGTACTTAAGATAATCTTTCGATAGTTTCTGACTGAACTATCTTTTGGCACGTCATGTAATCTTTTTTGTTTAGAACCTGACGTAGTACTATTTTTCCTTTTTTGAAAGAGATTGAAAGCTACAAATATCCATAAATATATTTAAAATTTGAGCAGGAATTGTGAAATTGTGAGAAGTTGAATAATTTTTCAAAAAGTAACTCAAGTGGAAGGTATTTAAAGAAAGGCCCAGTGAGCCTGTATATGTAACTTACCAGTTGGTATCTTTTTTTATTGTTATTGCAGGAGTTTCCATCAACGCTCGATTTCCCTGTGATGCCTAAACTTAAGAAGTTGGTCTTCATGCGAGTCTTATATAGAGTGGACTGGAGTCTTCTAGACCTAGCTCATTTTATCAAGGCATCTCCCAACTTGCAAGAATTTGAGTTAAAGGTTGGTCTATCCCAAACATGTTTGAATATATTATCCCTACAATCTCCTGTAAACTGCTCATCATTGAATGGCTTTATGGCTTGCATTGTTTTGTCTTAAATTTTACATGTTAAATTAATGTGTGCACTTTATTATATTTTCACCTATATTTGCAGCAATCATGGTTTAATGTTGAAAGGTCAAATAGAGAAATTCAGAAGGGAGTTAAGCAGTTTCCACTGCACCACCACTTGAATGTTTTTCGGTTTTTAGGTTATTATGGCTGCCCGAGTGATGTTGAATTAGTCAACTACTTATTGGAGAATTGTGTCGCGCTTAAGGAGATCATTGTTGATACCCAATATCCGGATCCTCCGGCCTATGGGCCAGTTGATCCTGAAGACTTAAAATTGGCCGAAGAAGCAAAGATTTTTGCTAAACAGCAGCTGGAGCCGCTAGTCCACATTAGGTTATTTATATGTTAACCCTTTATGTTTTTGGTTTCTTGTTTAATGCTCAAGTTTTCTAGGTTAGTTATATTAGAACTAGTGTGAGTTATTATCCCATTGTTGTGATGCATTTTTTCATTATTACTAAGTTGTCAAATTTTTATTGCATTTTTTCATTATTATATCACGTAAATTCTTTGTCTTATCTATATCTATCATTATATTAAAAGATTAACCATTTAATACTTTTAGCAAGTTTTTCCCGCCAAATACATTTAATGTCTCCTAAAAATAGAGCAGCATTAAATGTTGCCCTTAAATCATGGCAGTTGTTAATTTAGTTTGGAGAAAATCGTGGCAACTAAAACAAACAACATTAATTACGGCTGATTTAATATTTAAATGGTAAACAAATATTGCTTTTTTATAACTGATTTAAATGTACGTCTGTTTAAAAGTAAAAAACTATATTTGTAATTTCAACAAATTTATACTCTTTAATGTACGGCTGATTTAAAATTAATAATTTACTTTTGTATTTTCACAAAAAATCGTATAAAGAAGTATGACTGGAATAATAATAAAAAATTAATTTGTAAACCATATTTTGCACTCATAGATATGAATTCTCATCAAATTCAAGATTTAAAATTGTGAAGAATGTATATATATGTGGACTGATTGAAGATATATGATTCCTTAAATTAAGGAATTTTTTCCGGTAAAAAAAAATATAAACTTTAAATATAAATTTTATTAGTAGTATATACCAAAGAATACTAGTGCATATCCCATGCGATGCACGGAAGAGTTCATATTTTAAACATTTTTTAGACTTTATTTTAAATATAATTATTTATATTTTTCACATCTCGTCTATTATGAAAATAAAATAAATACAATCAATGAAAAATATATAATATTAAATACTTTTCTTTATACAATATTTTTTATTTAAGGAATATTATTAAACCTTACGATTTTGATTTGTTTTTTTAAATCAATAATCCAAAATATATGATTGTTAATGTACAAAAAATAATGAAAATAATCCAGACTTTAAAGTAAAGCTATTTTTTATTATTTTATAAATAAAAATCTTCCAAATTTTATTTTTTAATTTCAAAAAAAAATTGGCAAGTTTGATAATGAGTTAAATCAAGTAATACAAATGATTAAATAGTTAAAATGTTATATTAATTATATTTTAAGAAATCCGATTATATAAAAATGGGTAAAATATTATACTAATTAGTTTGTTTGGATTGTGATTATATGGAAGTTAAAATAAAATGAAATGTAACCAAAAAATTTGTTCGTGGTTTTTTCCTAAATGTTTGAATTTAAAAATCTAGTAACCAAATTTACATTATATCACGTAAGGAAAAAAATAATAAATATTTATTAAAGAGATAAATCAATAATATTTATCACTTAGATAATAAATAATAAATATTTACATGTAAAAAAATAAATAATAATATATTTAAAAATATAAGTCAGAATTTCAAATAAAGTAAAAGGAGGGATAACTCATTTTTTAAAAAAAGTTTCTAAATATTTAATATATTGATAAGTATCTCCATAAGAATAATCATACCATTTTAATTTTAAAAAAATTGGCAAGTTTGTTAGAGAGATAAATCCGGTTAAACAAATGATTAATTTGTTAAGATATTATATTAATTGTATCATAAAAAATCGGTTAGATAATGTAGATAAAAAAATATAATACTAATTAGTTTGTTAGAAATGCATAATGAAAACCAAGATAAAATGAAATTTACCCAAAAAAATTGTCTGGAATCTTTTCCTTTAAATCTTTGAATTTACAAATTTAATACCGAAATTCTATTATATCACATAAGGAAAAAATAAATAATAAACGTTTATTAATATATTAAAATATGTAATTTTGAATTTCATATAAAGTAAAAGGTATGCTTATTCAAATTTATTTTTAAAATAAAAGTTATTTATGATAAACATTTATTGATTCTCTTTCAAATATATTAATAAAATAAAAATATAAATCTAAACAAATTTTGAAACAACCAAAAAAATCGGATTGATTGGCATAAAAAAAGGAAGTGAAATCGGATTTGAATGCTAAAATCGGAACACCTTACCAAATTGAATGCTAAAAGATTCGATTTGATTGGTTACCTAATTGTATGGGCTGAAAAAATTCAAAAAAAATTTTACGAATTGAAAAAGTGGGAAAAACACTATATTGAAGCGGGAAAACGAAATGATTATTTTCGGATTGTTCAAATAATTTTTCTTCTCCGTATTATATAGTAATAGATTGTTCATTTAAAATCCCTATGAAGAAGAATTCTATTAATTTTCAAATTCAACATCTCATAAAAATAATATAATACACATTTACATTCTATGAAATAATATTTAAAACCCACCGTTCAACATGCATAAAATGTAAAATTACCTAACATGAATCATTTTAACTTTCTAAAGTCAGTACACAATTTGCTCGGTATGTACTAATAGTCTAATAGTTAAGAGTTAATATTTGCTATGACATCTATTGGTTGGAAAGAATTCCATTTTGTATGGAATTCGAAATGTAAAAACATATTCTGAAAATCAAATCTGGTTTAGAGATCGATTTCTTAATGGCCTTAAATTATGCAAATATATTGTTTCAGTTTTTAGGATTCTTTTTTATGATCTCAGTCTTTGCATTATATGAAACCTATACTTATATAAAAAGTCATCCTATTTACTAGAAATAGTAGGCAGAAAAGTCAAAGGTAATCAATGCTTGCTGGAAATAGAATGATATTAATTACAGATTTGTTTTGGTATTTATAGGCTTGACATTAAAGATTTGTTATGGGATAAAAATCAGAACCGATTTTTTTACCTTTGCTAGAAAAGTCAAAGGTTAGTATAGATTTGTTTTATCCCATAGCATCGGTTTAGTTAAAAAAATCCCATCAAATCAGTTTTATATGTCAAGCCTATGAATAAAGATTTAATCGGTCAAAATTAAATCCTTATTTTACGTCACCCATAAATAAAGTAGATGTCAAGCCTAAATTGAAGGGTTTAGTTGTCTATATAGTCATTGATTTACGTAAATACATCTAATGTTTAAAGTTTGTGTAGATTGAAAATTCCTTCTTATCTTTTTACAAAAAATCTTATTATTATTGTATGGAAAATCAAACTTATAATGTTGTGTACAAGGTGGTCTTTAAAAATATATGATTGTTTGTTTGTCGAATACTATCTTATTGTATAATTTTCCTGTTTATTATAAAACTTTTATTGAATATTGCATCTTATAATATAGTATTCCTCAAATAAATGTATCCCGTGCCTCGCACGGGTCACGTACTATAAATATCCCGTACATTTTTCTGTATTTATATATATAATTATAAGTCTGGATAAATAGCCTTAAAATTGTACACCCCGTGCATCGCACGGGCTCTGTACTAGTATATATAATAAGAATTAACATTTATTAAAAATAGTAAGTCAATCTTTGGTCAAAACTAATCAACATTAATTACATGCCATTTATAGTATATTTTTAATATATTTTTTACTAAAAAATGGACAACATTAAATGTTGTCCTTAAAATGAGGAATTTGTTATTATTTTATTTTCAAAAAAGTGGGCTGCTATTTAAATTTGGTCTATTGAATATTTGCGATGGTTTGACACGATGTGCATATCAAAAACTGATAATGCACGGGCTGCATCAATTAAATTTGGTTATTGGTTACAATAAACTATTTTTAAATTTGAATAAAAATGTACGTCACGACTGCTAATTCAATTAAACATCGGCTAATTATATTCTCCAAATTTAAAACCAGATATTCGGCTAATACAATTGTTTTGCTTGGCAGTTTTTTTTAATAAAAAAATTACGACTGATTTAATAATAAAAAAATTATGTGTTATTTTTTCTAACCATAAAAATATGATTTTGTATTTTCAAAATATCGAAAACTTTTTTTTTCTATAAAATCGGCTAATACATATGTTTTGATTAGCAAATTTTAGTTAAACAAAATTACGGCTAATTTAAGGGTAAAATTATAATAAAAATAAAAATAAAAAAATTATTTGTTTATTTCTTTTCATTTTTCTAACCATCAAATCGGGCAGTTTCAATTAAAAGAATAAAGTTGCGGCTATTCAATTGTTTTGTTTGACAATTATTTATAAAGAAAAATAATACACGGGTCTAATTTTGAAACGATTAAAATTTTTATGGTCTTTGTTTAAATCAGAGATTTGAAATAAGAATAATCTCCATATTTAAATTGCTTTAATTGTAAAATGTGATGTATACAAGATTTAGATAGATTTGTCACATATCATCCTCTAAATTAATGATTTTTTTTTAAATTTCAAAATACCAAATGAAATTTTTTATGGTCTTTGTTTAAATCAGAGATTCAAAATATCTTATCTCTATATTTAAATTGCTTTAATTGTGAAACATGATGTATAAAAGATTTGGATAGATTTATCACATAATTCCCCTAAATTAATGATTTTATTTTTTTCTAGGTTTCAAAATACCAAATCCTAAAGTTGCGGCTGATTTAGTTATTAAACGATATTTTGCAAT
Organism: Striga asiatica; assembly: GCA_008636005.1. NCBI lineage: Eukaryota > Viridiplantae > Streptophyta > Magnoliopsida > Lamiales > Orobanchaceae > Striga > Striga asiatica. The sequence goes on along the minus strand of BKCP01007182.1, from coordinate 2,149,137 downwards.
CATAGATTCGGGTTATCTTCAAATTCAAAATTTAAATTGCCGATATGTAGATAAATTTGGACAAATTAAATACATATGATCTAAAATGAAGGATTTTATTCCATTAAAAACATAAAATATGAATTTAAGATGTATATTTTATTTTGCATCGTGTGATAATACAATATTATATGCTATGAAAATCATATTTTTTACCCGTGCATCGCACGGGCTACGCACTAGTTATATAGTAATAGATTAGAACTAGTGTGAGTTATTATGGCATTGTTGTGATGTTATATGTTTTATTTGTACTTGAATGGTATCTTGTGAAATATATTTGGGATCGGCGAAATTTGTTATTAACCACAAGATTATAAATATATTGTATTTGTACGAGATGAGGGATTTTATTTCCCTGTATACCAAATCTAGCGCATTTATTTGTGCGAATAAAAAAATTCAATTACCAAACTACTGATCTTTCCTTCAAAAAATTCAGTTACCAAACTACTGATCTTTCCTACAATCACGCATAGTATTTAATTGCATCTTTAGGATTTGACTGACAAAAAAAAGGTAAGTGTATATAACCTACTGATTTGGAACCTGTTCAACCAGATATATTTCTTTCAACGTTTTATTTTTTATTTTAATTTTTGTAATTTATCTTGATTTATTATGTATATTATTCGTATATTTACAGTATATAAAAGAAGTTGAAAATCGTACTCATGTACATATACTAAAAATATACAATCGACCTTAACATATACTAAAAAACAGTATATTTGTCGAGAACATATACAGAAGATATACTCATTGTATACCGTCGACATAAAAGAAAATACACAACATATATACAGAAGATATATCAATCTTGTCATTATAAACAGAATATATACATAAGATATACAAAAAAATACATCCCGTCATCCAACGCACAACCGCCGGAGTCCATTGTCGTCTCTTCAAAAAACAACTGTAGGGTCGTGGCCGAACTGCGGCCTGAGGCTGACGCACAACGACATCGGTTCTTCCCCTCCTCGACGGCGACGGGCGTATCTCAGTCCTTGAAATCTTTGTCGGGCGTATTTAAAAATATCTGGTGTTTCTTCCGGTTTCTGTATGATCCTGAAGCGGGGCGTGTATAGAGAGAAATTGAGATCTGACGTGAAATTGAAATATGACTTGAAGAAGAGAGAGAAAGAAAGGGATGAAGAGGAGAGAGAGAGAGAGGGACCATATAAATAGGGGAGTTACCTATTCAAACAAACTTCTAGCATATATGCAAATAAATATTTAAGGGTTTTAAATGTGCAATAATGTTGTAAATGTCTAGTAGACTATGCAAATTTCTCTTTGGAATCGGCTTATTTTGTGTTGTGGTCCAAAATGTTGTAAATATATTATGATGGACATTACTTTTGAGGGACTAGGCCAAAAACCCACTAGTTTTAGTTAGGTTTTCTTATGGAAAATGATACATTGCCAACCTAGTGTACAACTAGGTTGACAACACAAGTAAAAATATGGAAAAAAATAAAAATAAAAAAAATACACAAGTGGACGTTTCCACTTGTGTTGTCAACCTAGTTGTACACTAGGTTGACAATGTAGCATTTCCCTGTATATATATATTAAGAGAACACTATTAATTGGATGAATCTTTTATGTGGCTCTCCATCTTGTTCTCGCTTCTTATATTTCTTGGATTTGCTTTGGGAATGATGAATGCTTGAGAATTGAAGGGTTCCGACTTACAACACGTTATCAACACGAGCAAAGTTTTTGTGTTGCCCTGGGAAAGAATCGTGTCTTTCCTATGAAGGTATATTTTTTACGCTATTGATTTTCGGATATGATGATGGTTATTCTGATATTTTGTATGTTCGTATATTGCATTCCAATCATGTGTAAATCTATGGTTTTAGTACTAGGTATATAAATTAGTTTTTGAGCAAGTATGTACATGATTCATTTTGTCTTGAATTAAGCAATAGAATTCCCTTTGATAGAATTCACTAGCCTATGCTCAAATATGGATGGATCTAGTATGTCATTATTTTAGAATTAATGGGGCCTTTAAACTTGACATTTGATTAATTAATTTGTTTGTCCTGCAAGACTTTTGCCTTGTTTATTCGTACAGAACCTACATGCTGTTGGTTTAGATGGAATTTAAAGTTAATGGATGCAGTAATGCCATGTGCAATTGAAGTTTACTTGTTGATAATGTATTGAAATATGATTTCTTCAACTTGTTGTGGATTATTTTCTTCAAAAATGTCTTGGCCTTGAAATTAATCAAACTTGGCAAGTGTTGTTGAGCCGTAAACAGACGAGGTGTGAATAAATTGTCTGTGTGATTTGATACAGGATCCAATTTAATTTGTTCAAATCCCATGTTACTGCCTTTCAATTGTTTTGTTTAAGTAATAAAAGCGGTGTGATTTATTTGTGTTGGGAACCTCATTATGCGTTTCAGAAAACTGGATTAAGTTGATTGTGCTCAAGATTGAATTAATTTCGGCCTTCGATTTCAGAATATTGAAATTTTTATTAAAGAAAATTTATAAATTCGCATGTATAATTTCATAATTTATTTTCATTGGCAATTATATTAAGTTTGTTTTGGAAAATTGTAGATGTCGAATATCATCAACAGAGAATTTGTTGAGTTCACCCTTGATGGTAGTAATTACTTAACTTGGGCTCTTGATGTCGACATTCACCTAACCTCGTTTGATTTAAGTGCCACAATTGATCCTACATCTCAAAGCACTCCCAGAAGGTGAAGACACTGATTTTTCTCCATCACCATCTCCATCAAGATTTAAAAAATGAATACCTCACTGAAAAAGAGTCCACCAGTCTTTGAAAATCCCTGAAGGATAGCTTTGACTAACAAACGGCCATAATTCTCCATCAAGCACAATTTGACTGACTTAATCTCCGTTTTCAGGATTTTAAATCTGTTCCTAAATATAATTCGACCCTCCATCCAATTGTCTCACAACTCAAACTCTGTAAGCAGAACATTACTGAGGTTGAGTGACTTGAGAAAACATTAGCGACTTTTCACGCTAACAACCTTGTACTCCAACATTAGTACATGGCTAAAATCTGTGCAACTCATTCTGAGATAATTTCTGTTTTGCTCGTGGCCGAAAATCACCATCAGTTAACGGGACTCAAGCAGTGCTTGAAGAACATGCGACTACTCACGAGGATAATAATATGCGAGAAAGAGGTCGAGGAAATCATACCCAACCACCCTGTGGTAGTCGTGGTCATAGTTGCGGTCGTGGTCGTGGTCGCGGTTGTGGTCGTGTCTGGACTCGAGGTAGAGGACGAGGTCATGGTGTTGAGGAACCGACAGGTCGTAGAGAAAATCTTAACATCGACGCTCCACAAGCTAATGAAGATAAGCAAGTTTGCCATAAGTATGGATGCAGTGGTCACCGGTCCCATACATGTCATACTCCTCGGCACCTAGTTAAGGCCTATCAAAGAAAGCTTAAGGATAAGAAAGGAAAGGCTTTTCAAGATGAATCACACCTGAAGCAAATTTAGCCATCAATGATGATGATGATGATTTATTGAAGCTTGATCTCGAGGACTATGGTGATAATGCGTGATTTGATACGCGTTCTTAGTATTGGATATTTTTACTGATGACTAGTTTCATATTATTAGACATTTATGCTTTAATTTGTTTCGTCAGACAGTTGTGTTTTAATTATTTGTTTTCCATATGTCATGATTTGACTGGGATTTAATGATTATTTTGACTGCTTACAATATTTTGCCTTTATTTTTAGTGTGCCATAAACATTCAATAGTTTACAAGTCATGGAGAAAGAGAGTATTTTATGCCTGGTCGACAGTGCTACTACACACACTATTTTGAAAGATAGGAAATTTTTTCAAACTTTAAATGAAAAAAAGAGAGTGTTACTACAATTGTTCATGATAAAATCTTGATAGTAGGCTCCGACAGAGCTTTACTAACCCTTCTTATGGGTATCGAATTAATAATTAACGATACACTTTTGTACCTTGAATCACAAAGAACACTCGTTAGTTTTAAATATATTCGATCAAATGGTTTTCATCTTGAAACCAAGACTGAAAATAATATAGAGTACCTTCTTATTACTCATTCACAAGGAAGTCAAAAGAAAACTGTAGAAGAACTTCTCTCCTTCTTCTCAGGCTTGTATCATACTTACATTCGACCTTCTATTAATCATGTCGCGATGAATGTAAAATTTAAAGACCCAAATTCATTTAAATTATGGCATGAACGATTGGGTCATCCTAGGCTTCATATGATGCGTCGGATTATTTTTAACTCAATTGGGCATACAGTGTCAAGCCAATCTCTCTTTGTTTAATGAATTTATTTGTGATGCTTGTGCAAAGGGAAAATTAATATTACGACCTTCATGTATTAAAGTGGAATTGAATCTCCTATGTTCCTTCATAGGATTCAAGGTGATATATGTGGACCTATTCATCCTACTTCGGGACCTTTTTGATATTTTATGGTCTTGATAGATACTTCCACTCGATGGACATATGTGTGCTTATTATCCACTAGAAATCAGGCTTTTCCAAAGCTCCTTGCTAAAATTATTGATTTAGGAGCTCAATTTCCTGATTATTAAATTAAAACTATTAAAATGGATACGTCGCAGTATTGCCGAAAGCTTTTGATGATTACTGTATGTCACTAGGCATCAAAGTGGAGCATCCGGTACCTTATGTGCACACACAAAATGATCTAGCCGAATCACTAATTTGGCGCATCAAATTGATTGCTAAGACCATTATTACAAAATTCAAACTTACCAATTTCATGTTGGGGACATGCAATTTTACATGCTGCTGCCCTAATTCAAATCCGACCTACTGCATATCATGACTACTCCCCTATAGAACTAGTGTGTGGTAAAGAACCTAACATTTCCCATCCACGAGTATTTGGTTGTGCAGTTTATGTTCCTACATCAGCACCACAGTATACCTCTATGGGCCCTCATAGAAGCAAGGTATATATATTTGATATGAATCTTTGTCTATTCTGAAATACCTAAAGCCCACGACTGGGGATCTATTTACAGCTCAGTACGCTGACTGCATATTCGATGAAATGAATTTCCCAACATTAGGGGGAGATAAAAGCCCAAATTTAAATAAATGCCGACAAATTTTATGAATGTACAAAATCTTCAATATTTAGATTCACGCACTAATTAATCAAACTGAACTTGAAGTTAAAAATATAATTAATTTGCAATATTTATCAAATAATTTGCCAGATGCATTTACTGATCATAGACGAGTGACCAAATCTCATATACCTTATATAAATGCACCACAACAAGTGGAAGTCCCCAAGAAAACTAATATTCCTGCTCTACGCCAGAAGCGTGGGAGACCCGTTGGTACGAAAGACAATAATCTACTGAAATTAAATTCAATGAAAATATTGAATCACTTCTGAAATCTCCAGAAGAGAATCATCCATAAGGCGAAAATCCTAGTTTATACGCACGTGAAACAAATAATAAAAATACTAAGATTACGGAACATCCAAATCAAAATATTCTGGGAAGTGATAATGATCTGGTTGATGTAAATATTGAAGTAGCTATGAATTTTCTTGATACAAGGAAAACTTATAGTATAAATAAAATAGTCGTCGACGAAAAATTTTCCTCCATAGTTGCCTTTACAGTCTCAAATAATAATCTGGATCCAGAACCTAAACTCGCTAAATAAACGAAAAGGTTTTGGCTCTATTGTGCGTACACCTCTGTTATCCCAATCAGATATAAATGGGTGTTCTTACGAAAGAGAAATGAAAATAATGAGATGGTATCAGAAATCAGCAGGATTTAAGATGCTGCCGCGAATAGACGACATCAATGGGCGTGATGCTACCATTGAACATCCGAGTCGACAAGCCACGAGCTTCAGCCGCCAGATCAATCTATTGGATCATCGGGTTGAGGATCTTTCGACGGGGATTGAAGAAGTGCGTCTTACAATCAACAACATGGTTGAGGATTTGCAGACGCATCGTGACGCCGGCAACTGACGCGTGCATAGGAGAGTTCGCGGAGGACGTGGAGGCCGTGGCGCCTCACCGTAGATCTCCACAACCACCTTCAGGTGACGACCACGGCGTAGAGACAATCTCAGAGGTGAATTCCTTTGGCGATTATCCACCCCTGCACATCGAGGCTGACCCTTTGCTGCATACGGCGGTCGTGTCATGTGGCGACCGGGCCCCGTCTTCGTGGATGGCAACGATCAACGCGACGACAGAGGCAGGCGCGAGGAGGCTGCCTTCGTCAACGGATATCAACCCCGACGCGATTGGGGGCTTGAACGTGATGGCGCTGGCTTCGCGGGGTTCGACCGACAGTGACGCGGTTGGGGCAACAAGCGCGACGCAACATACTTTGATGACGAACAGCTGTGGCGGGTTTGGAACCTACAGTGCAACGGCGTCGTGGGAGGTTGGCAGAAGCGGCCCGATATCCGACGTCCGACAGACATTGGCGATGAGTCGCACTAGAATTTTGGGCGCGTTTTTTGGGCCTGTTAAGGAGCTAAAGAATTTGAGCCTATGCAGAGATAATTTGATCGCGAATATGGTCGATGGAAGGGCCCATTTCGTGTTGACATTCCCGAATTCGATGGAGAACAAGTTGACGGGCCATTATATGATGGTCTGCCGATTATGAGAAGCCTACGGGGCCAGCGGAATTCCATCATGTTTCGGGTATCAAAATTCAGTTGTTGGAAGAGTTTGGTGTTCGGTTGGTCACAAATGATCTCTCGGGCTTTGGCGAAAGTGATACTCATCCTAACAGAAATCTTAGCTCGTCTGCTCTGGATATGTTGTATTTGGCACATTCTGTGGGCGGAAATGGAGGCTTGAGAGTTGTGGGCTCCCTTGTCAAAAAGCTTCACTAGGAATCAACTTTGTTCCCACATGTCTTGTTCACAAATGTTGTCGATATGCGGAGGCTGGTTCCATTTGAGATCGGCATTTGTGTGTGGGACAACGGATGACACCACTGTTAGAGTAGGGTACCCGGCGTTCCAATCTAATTGGAAGTATTCTACTTGTAAATACAGTCTATTGGAATTATATTATGAATAAGGCATTTCTTTATCTTAAGAGAAAGCATTTATCTTATAATTGCACTTAAGATAAAATCCCTAGATCACTTATGGTTATAAGGTATGGTTGCGCATAGAGATGGTGATCATGGAACATACCTTGAAAGCCGTGATCTTAAATACAGTTCCAAGTCGATGGATGTTTCGAGATGGGATATCGAATAATCCATAAAAGACTTGCACATAGTTTGTATGCTTGTTGGACAAGAATGTTGCATTCCATCAACATTAGCGTAAGACGTAAGTACATTTATGTGGGTGCTTGTTAGAGAACAAGTTCACTGAACATGACCGTATGAAAATTCTTAATGAAGAATTTATTCAGTCGAATAAGAATTTTCATGTTACAATAGTACATGACTAATCCTAAGACTTGAGGCACAATGGTAACTTTGTGCATATTACATTCTACTTTGATTTATCCTTTTGGTAGCTAGCACTATCGTTTAAAGGGATAAGTTGGGTATTATGTTAATATGTATGGAAGTTTGTTAGTGGCCAATAAAGGATTCGACACTTATGAAGATAAGTGAATTTCCTATGTGTTTCATAGTTATTAATCCAAAGTCCTTGGCCAAGGCAGAGATGAATAGTGATTCATAACCGGGTTAATAAACATGAAATAGAATCATAGTTATTAAGTCAATTTGGGTTTCGACAAAATCATACCCAAGACTTAATCGGGAAATTAGATGTCGAAAGGATTTTACATGTATGGAGTTGTAATCGGAATAGGTTTACTCGCTATTCACTTAATACTAGATTCATGCTACTTGCTAGGTGTTACCATGATATGTGGGTTCATAAATTAAAGGGTTAATTCATGAATAAGAGTTAATAAGATTTAACTCAAATTACAAAGTGTTGTAAACCCACTACTAGTATTAAGGTGAACCTAAAAGGTCACACTAATTATGAACAAAGGTAAAGATTGTATTTCTAATGGTTAGAATTAATTGATAAATATCTAATTTGATTAGATATCAATTAAAGGAATATATTAATCAATAAGATTGATTAATTACATTTTGGATATTACTTTAGTAATTAAGGTAATTACTAAATTAATAAAGTTGAATTTTAAAATAGGATTTTAAATTTCAAAAATCCAAAATAATAATAATATGATTATTATAATATTGGGAAAATGATATAATAATAAAGTCTTGAGAAAGATTCTCAAGATTTATTATCCAATTATTATTTATATCTTTAAATATGATTTAAGGATTAAAATAATAAATATGATTATAATAAAATGGTTGTTGATGGTTGTTTGAACTACTTAACATATCTTATTATTTTCAAAGTCAAAAGTTAGTAAATACTATTTAAATAAAATTTGATTTTATTTAATATTACTAAATGTTGATTATTTTATGCTAAAATGTTTAGTATAAATATATGCAAAATGGTTTTGCATTTAAGTGAAGTTTTTGATCCTAAATTTCTAAGTGTTAGAAAGAGAAGAAAGTGTTCTTCATAAAACTTCAAGAAAGAGTTCTTAAAATTCCCAAATAAAATTCATAAATATTCCTATACAAGAAAACCGAGTCTTTTCTACTAGCGAAGGAAAGTCGTCGGAACCGGGCTTCATAGGGTGGATACGTTTAGAGGGAAGACACTTGGATTCCTCTAGCGAGTAACCTCAAGTCGTTGAAGTTACAACCGGGAACCGATTCCCTCATCCATCATCAATAGTGAAGGAGTTCAAGACATTCGGTAAATATTTTTACTAGTATTTACTTTATAGTAACAAATCAAAATTTGTATATGATGCATGTTTTAAAGATGACGATCAGTTAATTCGCAATTAGTATGTACGGGTGTTGTATTTATACGATAAATACTTACTTTAAAAATTTTAAATTCCGCTGCGTACAGCCCGTACGGTACTATCGAACCCAACAGTGGTATCAGAGCCACGGTTATCGTCTTTAAAACAGATTTTGATTTGTTAAGACTTATGAGATAAGCAATATAATTAATTTTTTATATGATAAAAATATTAATTATAAAATTAAAAATCGTTTTTAAGCCACACGAGTCGTGTGACCTTGTCACACGAGTCGTGTGGCATGAAGAAAAATTTTGATTTTAGCTTCGTGATTTTCACACGAGTCGTGTGACCTTGTCACACGAGTCGTGTGAGCTCACACGAGTCGTGTGACGAGCCACACGAGTCGTGTGAGTCTGGGAAAAATTTTGATTTTCAATTCGTATTTTTCACACGAGTCGTGTGATAAGATCACACGGGTCGTGTGACCCTCACACGAGTCGTGTGACTCATAAATTGATATTTTATGTTCATTTCATTAGATGAATGTTTTAGGGATGATCATGAGCCTCATATTCATTATGTTTGAATGGATGTTTTCATTTTCAATATGATTGAATGAATGAATGGATGTTTAATTATGTTTTCAATATGATTGAAGAAATGTAATTTATCGAGACCTGCGAGTCTCTTGAGATGAAATTTGTAAAATTTTAAATTTTGTATCGTTAGAGATTAGATCAAGGTGGAGACCGTTCGATGACAAAGGCCCACGCATGTGTGGGTAATTTTACAAGTTGTAATCTCGAAGGCCTGTGCTTGTACGGGTAGATAGAATAAATGTAATAGAAGTAGTTCTACTATTTGTTTTATCACGTACATATGCATAGATCCATTTTGGCTCGAATGGATCGAATAGGAAAGGACATGATCATCCCACCATGCATTAGATGTATGTTAGGTTTATTTACGCTTTCGTTTCATTAGATGACTGAAACTGGTAAATAAACGTAAAGATGGTAATCGATGAGATCAAGGAACCCAAACGGATTAATTTGATTAATTCCATATCAAATCAATAATGGATAAAAATAAGTTGGAACTTATTAATCCAGGCCTTCCATCAAAAGTAGATGACATGAGATGCTACGATGTTTTATCATTGGCCACGAGTCGTGGGATGATTCTATGTCGAAAGCTGTGAACTCTATTAAATATATTGATATTCGTGAGACGGATTCCTCTTTGTGTTGGCCATGAGTCGTGGGACACTCTGGTGGGCCGTTATCATGAAAGTTTTGATGGGTTTGATTTGACACCGAGTAATATATATGGAGTCATAAAATTGAGGTATATAAGGAAAGGTGAGGCAAAACATCTTGAAGGTTGTATAGAGATACAATTGTCAAAAAGTTGACTACCGATAAAATTGTTTCATGGTGGCATCATAAAATTGGGACATGAAATATTTTTATTGGACTTCAAGCCCACTATGAAAATAATGATTTTCATAATTATAATGAGGTTCTAATTAAATTAGTGGGAGACATTTAATGTTAAAGACCTAATATTAAATGAATATAAATTCCATAGTCTAATTATTTTCTGCTTCGTTTGTTATTTTTGTAGATCAAACTACTAAAATGGCTAAGAATCCAATCGCGAGTATCCTTGATCATAATAAATTAACTGGTCCCAACTTCAATGATTGGTTGAGGAACCTAAAGATTGTTCTTCAGTCTGAGAAGCGAGAGTATGTTTTGGAAACAGCTCCTCCTCCTCCACCGGAGGATCAGACTGCTGAAGAGTATGGAGCCTACTTGCGTCATGTTGATGACAATCTCCAAGCTCGGTGCTACATGCTAGCATCAATGTCTAATGAGCTACAGAGACAGAACGAATTACTGAATAATGCTTCTGAAATCCTAACTCACCTGCAAGAGTTGTATGGTGATCGGACGCGACAAATTAGATATCAGATATCTAAAGAGCTTTTCAGGTGTCGTATGACCGAGGGCTCTTCAGTTCATGATCATGGACTGAAGATGATAGCTCTTGTGGAAAGACTCGAATCACTTGGAGTCATTATGGATAATGAACTCTATGTGGATTTATTGTTGCAATCTCTGCCAGCGTCATTCGATAACTTTGTCGTTAACTACAACATGCATAATATGGAAACTGATCTTCCAGGATTATTAAACATGTTGAAGACGGCTGAGTCCACCATTAAAAAGGACAAGCCGGTACTTCTTGTTGGATCCACTTCCGGATCAAAGGCTACTAAGTCTAAGAAAAGGAAGAGGAAGGGAAAGGTTCCCAATAAGCCCAACAAGAAGGCATATAATGATAAAGGGAAGAACAAACAGAAGGTTAATTCTCAGGCCGATCATGAATGTTTTCATTGTGGCAAAACTGGGCACTGGAAGAGGAACTGCAAGGAGTATCTTGCTAGTCTGAAAAGTTCAGGTATTTATTTTGTTGAAGTTAACTTGTCTGTTAACGATTCTTCTTGGGTATTGGATACCGGCTGTGGCTCACATATTTGCAATGATTTGCAGATGATGGCAAGAAGTAATATGCTAGATGGTGAAGAAACAATCCTAAGGATGGGCAATGGGGCAAGAGTTGCTGCTAAAGCTATTGGGACTGTTTATCTAGCATTGAATAATGATGTAAAGATTTGTCTATCAAACTGTTTGTATGTTCCGGATTTAATAAAAAACATTATTTCTATTCCAATATTGGATAAGGAAGGTTTTAAGTTTGTCATTGAAAATGGAAAATGTTCTATTTTCAAAGACACAACTTTTATTTATTCTGGAAATTTGACAAATGGGTTGTATACCATTACACCACAAAGTCCCATCCTAACCATTCAACAAAATAAAAGGAAATTAGATAATCATAGTTCATTCACAATTTGGCATGCTAGATTAGGTCATATATCCGAAAAACGGATTCACAAATTGGGACCTAAACTCGACCTTAGGGGAGAGGATAGGTTGCCTACATGTGAGTCATGTCTTAAAGGTAAAATGACTAAATCACCATTTGTTGGACAAGTGGAGCGAGCTAAAGGTTTGTTGGATTTGATCCATACAGATGTTTGTGGACCACTAAACGTTAGTGCAATGGGGAACTATCACTATTTCATAACCTTCACTGATGATTATTCACGGTATGGTTATGTTTACCTATTGAGGTACAAATCTGAAGTATTTGAAAAGTTCAAAGAATTCAGAAATGAAGTGGAGAAACAAATTGGTAGAAATATTAAAGTTCTTCGATCAGATCGAGGAGGTGAATATTTGACTAATGAGTTTCTTGATTATTTAAAAGATAATGGGATTGTCTCACAGTGGACGCCTCCTGGAACTCCACAACTCAATGGGGTTTCAGAAAGGAGGAATCGAACATTGTTGGACATGGTTCGATCGATGATGAGTACCACTGATCTACCTCTTTCATTCTGGGGCTATGCCTTAGAAACAGCAGCATATATTTTGAATAGAGTGCCAAGTAAAGCTGTACCCAGCACACCTTATGAGATATGGTGTGGTAAATCACCCTCATACAAATATTTACGAGTATGGGGTTGTACTGCTTATGTAAAGCAGTTAGTGGGAGGTAAGTTGGATATGAGATCCATCTTATGTAAATTTGTGGGGTATCCTAGAGAGTCTATTGGATACTATTTCTATGATCCCTCTGAACAAAAGGTGTTTGTTTCGAGGAATGCTGTATTCTTAGAGAAAGATTTTATCTCAAAGAATAGCGGAGTCATAGAACTTAATGAAGAACAACCACAAATTCCACTAAGTACCACGGAAAACATACCAGTAGAGACTGGACCATCTAAAACACAACCTCTTCGGAGATCCGAAAGGGTTTCTAGGGCGCCTGAAAGGCTATACCTATTGTCAAAAGACAATGAAGAGGGATTCCTTTTGGATAATGATCCAATAAGCTATGATGAGGCAATGTTGGACATTGACTCAGATAAATGGCAAGAAGCTATGCAATCCGAAATAGATTCCATGTATTCAAACAAAGTATGGACTTTGGTTGATCCACCACAGGGTATTGTACCCATAGGTTGTAAATGGGTTTACAAGCGAAAACGTGGTGTAGATGGAGAAGTAAATACTTTTAAAGCAAGACTGGTTGCTAAAGGTTATACTCAAAAACAAGGTGTTGATTATGAGGAAACTTTTTCACCAGTAGCAATGCTTAAATCTATTCGGATATTGCTAGCCATAGCTGCGTATTATGACTACGAGATATGGCAAATGGATGTGAAAACTGCTTTTCTTAATGGAAATATTAAGGAAGACATTTATATGAAACAACCGCAAGGTTTCATATCCAATGGGAGTGAACAAATGGTTTGTAAACTTCAAAGGTCTATTTATGGACTTAAACAAGCTTCGAGGAGTTGGAATATTCGGTTTGATGAAACGATCAAAACGTTTGATTTTCATAAGAATCCGGATGAACCATGTGTTTATAAGAAGGTTAGTGGGAGTGCAGTTACATTTGTTGTTCTATATGTTGATGACATCCTACTCATTGGGAATGATGTAGGGATGTTGCAGTCAACTAGGACATGGTTGTCAAAACAGTTTTCCATGAAAGACTTGGGAGAAGCATCCTTTATCCTAGGGATAAAAATCTATAGGGATAGATTTAAACGGATGATCGGACTATCCCAGTCGACGTACATAAATAAGGTGCTACAACGGTTTAGCATGGAAGAATCCAAACGAGGATATATTCCAATGAGTCATGGGATTTCTCTTTCTAAGACGATGTCTCCAAAGACACCTGAAGAAAGAGAACGGATGAGTCATATACCTTATGCATCAGCTATTGGTAGCATTATGTATGCAATGTTATGTACAAGACCTGATGTGGCTTATGCACTTAGTGTAACGAGCAGATATCAGTCTAATCCAGGTGAAGAACACTGGAAAGCCGTTAAGATGATTCTTAAGTACTTACGAAGGACTAAGGATATCTTTATGGTATACGGCAATGGAGAACTGAAACTAGAAGGCTTTACTGATTCTGGTTTTCAGTCCGATAAAGACGACTATAAATCCATGTCTGGATACTTATTTACTCTGAATGGAGCAGCAGTTAGTTGGAAAAGTTCCAAACAAGAAACAATTGCTGACTCTACGACAGAGGCTGAATATATTGCTGCATCTGATGCTGCAAAAGAAGCTGTTTGGATAAGGAACTTTATCCAAGGGTTGGGTGTAGTACCATCCGTTGTTGATCCAATAATGATTTATTGTGATAACAATGGGGCTATTGCGCAAGCAAAGGAGCCAAGATCTCATCAAAAATCCAAACACATTATGAGGCGATACCATTTGATTAGAGAAATCATTGGTAGAGGCGATGTCGTGATGGAGCGAGTCGACTCAGCAGAAAATATAGCAGACCCCTTAACTAAACCCTTATCACAGAAAGTGTTCGAAGGACATCTTGAGAAGATGGGTCTTAGATACATGAGTGATTGGAACTAGGGCAAGTGGGAGATTGTTAGAGTAGGGTACCCGGCGTTCCAATCTAATTGGACGTATTCTACTTGTAAATACAGTCTATTGGAATTATATTATGAATAAGGCATTTCTTTATCTTAAGAGAAAGCATTTATCTTATAATTGCACTTAAGATAAAATCCCTAGATCACTTATGGTTATAAGGTATGGTTGCGCATAGAGATGGTGATCATGGAACATACCTTGAAAGCCGTGATCTTAAATACAGTTCCAAGTCGATGGATGTTTCGAGATGGGATATCGAATAATCCATAAAAGACTTGCACATAGTTTGTATGCTTGTTGGACAAGAATGTTGCATTCCATCAACATTAGCGTAAGACGTAAGTACATTTATGTGGGTGCTTGTTAGAGAACAAGTTCACTGAACATGACCGTATGAAAATTCTTAATGAAGAATTTATTCAGTCGAATAAGAATTTTCATGTTACAATAGTACATGACTAATCCTAAGACTTGAGGCACAATGGTAACTTTGTGCATATTACATTCTACTTTGATTTATCCTTTTGGTAGCTAGCACTATCGTTTAAAGGGATAAGTTGGGTATTATGTTAATATGTATGGAAGTTTGTTAGTGGCCAATAAAGGATTCGACACTTATGAAGATAAGTGAATTTCCTATGTGTTTCATAGTTATTAATCCAAAGTCCTTGGCCAAGGCAGAGATGAATAGTGATTCATAACCGGGTTAATAAACATGAAATAGAATCATAGTTATTAAGTCAATTTGGGTTTCGACAAAATCATACCCAAGACTTAATCGGGAAATTAGATGTCGAAAGGATTTTACATGTATGGAGTTGTAATCGGAATAGGTTTACTCGCTATTCACTTAATACTAGATTCATGCTACTTGCTAGGTGTTACCATGATATGTGGGTTCATAAATTAAAGGGTTAATTCATGAATAAGAGTTAATAAGATTTAACTCAAATTACAAAGTGTTGTAAACCCACTACTAGTATTAAGGTGAACCTAAAAGGTCACACTAATTATGAACAAAGGTAAAGATTGTATTTCTAATGGTTAGAATTAATTGATAAATATCTAATTTGATTAGATATCAATTAAAGGAATATATTAATCAATAAGATTGATTAATTACATTTTGGATATTACTTTAGTAATTAAGGTAATTACTAAATTAATAAAGTTGAATTTTAAAATAGGATTTTAAATTTCAAAAATCCAAAATAATAATAATATGATTATTATAATATTGGGAAAATGATATAATAATAAAGTCTTGAGAAAGATTCTCAAGATTTATTATCCAATTATTATTTATATCTTTAAATATGATTTAAGGATTAAAATAATAAATATGATTATAATAAAATGGTTGTTGATGGTTGTTTGAACTACTTAACATATCTTATTATTTTCAAAGTCAAAAGTTAGTAAATACTATTTAAATAAAATTTGATTTTATTTAATATTACTAAATGTTGATTATTTTATGCTAAAATGTTTAGTATAAATATATGCAAAATGGTTTTGCATTTAAGTGAAGTTTTTGATCCTAAATTTCTAAGTGTTAGAAAGAGAAGAAAGTGTTCTTCATAAAACTTCAAGAAAGAGTTCTTAAAATTCCCAAATAAAATTCATAAATATTCCTATACAAGAAAACCGAGTCTTTTCTACTAGCGAAGGAAAGTCGTCGGAACCGGGCTTCATAGGGTGGATACGTTTAGAGGGAAGACACTTGGATTCCTCTAGCGAGTAACCTCAAGTCGTTGAAGTTACAACCGGGAACCGATTCCCTCATCCATCATCAATAGTGAAGGAGTTCAAGACATTCGGTAAATATTTTTACTAGTATTTACTTTATAGTAACAAATCAAAATTTGTATATGATGCATGTTTTAAAGATGACGATCAGTTAATTCGCAATTAGTATGTACGGGTGTTGTATTTATACGATAAATACTTACTTTAAAAATTTTAAATTCCGCTGCATACAGCCCGTACGGTACTATCGAACACAACAACCACGAGGTGCGGATTCGAGGGTGAATCCTCTCCAAGGGGGGGAGAATGATGTAGACGAGATATCGTCTAGCATCATAATTTTATGATATATATTTATTTCCTTTTATTATTGATCCTTTTATTATTATTCTTTTTATGTTTAGTATTTAATTGGTAAGAGAATAATTATTATTCTTATTATTGGTATAGAATAATTAGTAAGATATCTTCTCTTATTGGACAAGTTATGAGTAGAGTTTAGGAGCCTTATTTAAATAACTCTCCCTCTTTTGTGTTCTTCAGTTGAATTTGAAGTAAAATTGATTGAGTTTATCGTGTTTTGGTGTTCTTGATATTGCGATCTCATTAATATCGTCCCACTCGTACTGATGTAGGGAAGCGTATGAGTGAGACGATATTAATGAGTTCGCAATCTAAAGAACACCTAAACACGATATCAAATAATCTTTTATTCATAATCAACAGAAGAATACAAAATAGGAGAAGTCCTTTAAATAATGCTCCAAAACCCTACTCCTAACTTGTCCAACAAGACAAGATCTCTTACGAGTGAGACGATATTAATGAGTTCGCAATCTAAAGAACACCTAAACACGATATCAAATCATCTTTTATTAATAATCAACAGAAGAATACAAAAGATGAGAAGTCCTTTAAATAATGCTCCTAAACCCTACTCCTAACTTGTCCAACAAGACAAAATCTCTTACTAAATATTCTAATACCATTAATAAGAATAATAAATATTCACTTGTCAATTAAATACTAAACATAAAGGAGTAATAATAAAAGGACCAATTATAAAAGAAAATAAATATATATCATAGATTAATGATGTAAGACGATATCTCGTCTACATCACTTGGATTATTTTCCCTCTTACTGTTTTAGCCCACGAATCCTTAGGACATGAATCCGGCCTCCTGACCTATCTATTGTGGTTTTCACGAGCGCGTACTTGACTTTGTCCTGAGGTCTAGACCGACCTCATCCTTAGGCTAATCCTGCCCTCAGTCCAACCGAACTTGATACCTCGAGGTCAGTTACTTTGCCTGGCTCTTGGGGGTTGGCACCTCCAGGTCGTGTCTTTTATGGTATCTCAGTACCTTAAGCCCATGTCCGAGCTACTTGACTGAACATCTTACTTCTATGTACACGGGAGCTCTCCCAGCCCGGCCTTGGCCGAGCTATTTGCTCAGACCATTCTGCCAAGCTACTTTTGATTGGTATATCAAAATTATCATCTACCCAGTAACTTGTAATTTCCATGTAAAAATATCTTGCCAATGATTGGACAAATGTCACAACGAATAGAAAATTCTTTGGTTTAAAGCTTCAAAAGTTTGCGCAAAAATTATTTTTTTTTCTCACCCACAATTATTCGAATATCTCGAGTGATAGTCGTACGTGGAACCCGAGATGCGGTCAGGTTTAAAGCCATTTGAATAAAATTTTAATATAGATCAGAATCTCGAAAACCGAAGGAAGAGATGAAGCATAAAGAAATTTGGCTAGATTCTTTCTATGGTTTTCATGAGAGTATTGAAATAAATTAGAAGACGTACTTGTTCCACTCGCGGATGCTGTGCTACTCCTCAGGAATTGCATTTGGGTTGTGGGAATCCCCATTTCGGCAAGATGATGTATCTGTACGTGTCGTTTCATCGAACCATACCCATTGCCGATTTTGAAATAGTACTTTTTCTTGTTGTTCAGGGGACAACGGTTGCAAATACATATAAAATATTTGTCACTTTTTTTCTCATTGGGCACCTTCGTGAAGTGCTGAGTGAATATGTCGATTTCAACCTTGACCTCCATCGGCGGTCGTCCGAGTCCGTTGAGGTTGTTGACCTCCTCCACCTTGAGTAGGATCGAAATCGTCTTCATACAGTTGCTCTTGCACTTGGGCACCTTCGTGAAGTGTTGAGTGAATATGTCGGATTTCAACCTTGACCTCCGTCGACGGCCGTCCGAGTTCGTTGAGGTTGTTGACCTCCTCCACCTTGAGTAGGATAAAAATCGTCTTCATGCAGTTGCTCTTGCTCTTGATTCATATATGAATTGTCTTCATATAGAGTAAAAGATGCGTTGGACCGTCTCGGGCGGAACGTCATCGTCAAGACCGGGAACATTCCGGTATATCGTCTGTCTCAGCGTTGATAATAGAAGTTTACTTGGAGAAGATTCGCAAACATTTTTATGCATTTGTGGTGGCTGATCACCAGAACGACCACCACGAGCACTCAATGTTTGTTAACTTAAAGAATATATTGTATGAAAAAAAGGTGAAAATGATAAAATTAGAAATGAGAGAGTATTACGTAAAGATTTTATCGAACTGGAACCGAAATGAGAGTGAATTTATAGAATCGAGACATAATTTATATAGAATCTAACCGATTTTATAGCCACCCAGTAAAAAAACTCAAAAAGATCACTTTAAGACCTTAGAAATATGTAGAGAATAATGGAAGAATGTCCAATGACCAGATTTTAGAAACTGGACGTTGGAGGTTCTGGAACTAGACCTGAACCTGGACCCAAAACTGAATATGTTAAAAAAATAAAAATAAAAAACAATATGACAGTAGAATATCCAACGGTAAAAAATATCTGACGACTCAGATTTAATCTTGGCCAACAGTCCTCAGCCCCATTTCGCCTTCCAACCTCACGATAAACTATGCGACAGACATACGAAGATAATTGATGTGAAACGCTATGTGACAGACCGAAGATAATTGATAAAGTACGAAATAGTTATGCGATAAACTGCGTAACAAAAAGTCAAACATAATTGATAAAGTATATCGAGTATTGTCACGGACAAACATAATTGATAAAGTAATTCGGGTCGAAAACTAAAAATAGAAAAATAAGAATAAAATAATGTCAGGCTTCCACGCCCAGTTGTCGGTCGGGCCTAAACTAGCCCTACAGTTCAAAAATATATATATAGGTGGCCCGAAATCGACTTAGTCAAACTACATACTCGGTTCAAGGCCCGTGGCTATGTGTAGGGCAGGTCGGGCTGAAACGGATCTGGCCCAAATTGCCATTCCTAAGCCTGACCTCATTTCAACCCAATCAATCCACGCATTTCACCTCCTTACATCCAACCTATTTTTATCTCCAGACCAAGATAACATGTTTTGTTGCAGCTCGGAGGTAAATAATCACATTCTCTTGTTAAATAGAGATTTTTCCCTTTATTTGATTCTAAGTTCGACCCAAAAAAGGTGAAAATTTTCACCTCGTTCCAAGTTCGGACCCAAAACGGTCAAAATTTTCAGACCCAAAAAGGTGAAATTTGAGTTGAGATCGAAAAAGATGGAACTTTTGAGTCTGAATAAGGTGAGACCGTATTTTCTATTCGGCAACAAAAAAGAGTGAAACTTGATAAGATTTATGTTGTGATTTTTGTTTAACGAAGAGTTTGAATGCGTATGAACTTGTTTGTCTGATCAACAGCGTCATTGTCTATCAACTTGAAAAACCTGTCTCCGATATTGGCAGATGCTCTATGTTTCAGCATACCTTGATTCCTCTTACGAATATCTATTTTCTGGTCTGAGTCCTTTTGAAATTAAATATTGCCTTTTGCCTTCAAATATTTTAATACATATTTGCTAGTTCGTTTTACATGAATTTGCATTATCAATTATATTTCTTTATCAAATTAGATTTATTTTATGTGTTTAGTTTTCCTGGTGGTAGACCTGCTAATCTCAACCATAAAAAAAGTTTTTTTCCCCTATAGAATTAACAAGCAAGAACATGTTTTTTTTACTGAGTTGTGCAAGTTGTTGATTGTTGCATTCTTAATGGGTTATCGCCATGTTTGTTTGATAGTGTGTTGAGAGACATCATGGTGGTGATCTTATAAGTCGGTTGCCTGATGACATTCTCCTTGTTATCCTATCTTCCCTCCCACTGAAAGAAGTTGGCCGCACAAGTGTTCTTTCATCTCGCTGGAGAAACTTGTGGAGTTACACCTCATATCTCTACTTTGATGACTATAGCTCCATGGAGAAGATTATACATGACCTGGATTTTTGCTTAGTAGAGAGGGAAAGAGAAAAGTATGTAAGGTGGGTGGATTCGGTTCTCCAATCACACAGAGGATCCAACTTGAAAGAATTAAGAATATGTTTTAGTTTAATCCAATCACCGTCAATTACGAAGTGGCTTGAATTTGCTTTTGAGAGGCACATCGAAAAGTTGGAATTGAACCTTTCACATGGTGATTATGTTCATGGCCCATCTGAAATTTACGTGTTTCCTCAAGAGTTGTTACGGGAAAATAGCAGAATTTTCAACTTTAAAACCATAAAAGTGTTGTGCTTACGCTGCGTTAATGTCTCTTGTGAAGCCATCGAGTTTCTCTTACGTTACTGCCCATTACTCGAGCAGTTAGTTGTCTGTTTCTCCGAATTATTGTCCAGTCTTGACGTTTGTGGACCATCCCTTGTGTTAAAGCATTTGAAGATATGGAAATGCAATGATTTTAAATCCTTACGAATTTCTGCTCCAAATCTTACTACGCTTATACTTAATAATAATATAGAAGCCCTCTTGCTTGAGGATGTTCCAATGCTTCGTGACGTTTATGTGACCTTTGGAGACTTTGGGCCTGATCCTATGTATGTACAAAGGCTAGTTCCCACACTGCTTTGCTGTCTTTCCCAATTGGAGATTCTCACCTTGAACATTTATGGGAGGAAGGTAAGCTGTCTTTCTTATTTTGTTTGTATCCTATTGATGGTAAAGTAAATATAGCATGGTTAATTTCTGTCTTTGCATTATAAAACATAATAATAGAGCCCTATTGTGGATTTGCCAACTGTTAACTTTGGTGCTCACGCAATACACCAATGGTTGTCAAACCAGCAATAGATTCATTGTTTGAAGCCTTATTTGGTTTATACAAAATTTTGGGTTTTACAAAAAACAAACTAAATAATTTATAACGCTAGCATCCTTTGAAATTTGCATTTCAATACTTTGGCATCCATTTCTATTTTTTACTATATGTCTTGTGATGACTTTTTTTTCCATATGCTTGCTTTCTTAGCATTTTGGTTATGTAAAATTCGCCAATAACCATTTTTGTATAAGAACAATATTATAAATTATTTAGAGCTTGTTTGGAAACACTTCTCAAAAGTCCATTTGGATAAGTATTCATGTTTGGTGCTAATTTTAAGAATGGACTTATGGATAAGTTGTTTTCTCCAAAAATTCCATTATATAGAAGTAAAGGATGAGGACTTCTGGAGAAGTCTATTTTCCATAAGTCCCTTTAAGATATGGACTTTTCCAAAAGTGCACCGAAACAAGCACTTAAGATAATCTTTAATAGTTTCTGACTGAACTATCTTTTGGCATGTCATGTAATCTTTTTGTTTAGAACCTGATATGGGACTATTTTTCTTTTTTGAAAGATGTTGAAAGCTACAAATATCCATAAATATATTTATGGATATTGTGAGAAGTTGAATAATTTTTCAAAAAGTAACTCAAGTGGAAGGTACTTAAAGGAAGGCCAAGTGAGCTTGTATAACTTAACTTACCAGTTGATATCTTTATTTATTGTTATTGCAGAAGCTTCCAACGACGCTCAATTTCCCTGTGATGCCTAAACTTAGGAAGTTGGTCTTCGTGAAACTTTTATATGGAGTGGACTGGAGTCTTCTAGAACTAGCTCATTTTATCAAGGCATCTCCCAACTTGCAAGAATTTGAGTTAAAGGTTGGTCTATCCCAAACATGTTTGAAAATATTATCCCTACAATCTCGTGTAAACTGGTCATCATTGAATGGATTTATGGCTTGTATTTTTTTGTCTTAAATTTTATATGTTAGATTAATGCCAAAACCGCGACTTTTGCTCCTTTCTCTCTCTCTCTCTCTCTCTCTCTCTCTTTTTTTTCGATCTCTTCCTTTTGGTTCGAGTCTTTTTTGTGTTTCTCTTGGGTTTCATCTCTAGCCTACCCCGACCTGCTTGGGACTAAAGGCTATGTTGTTGTTGTTGTATATTTGCAGCAAGCATGGTTTGTTGTTGAAAGGTCAAATAGAGAAATTCAGAAGGGAGTTGAGCAATTTCCACTGCACCAGCACTTGAAAGTTGTTCGGTTTTTAGGTTATTATGGTTGCCCGAGTGATATTGAATTAGTCAACTACTTGTTGGAGAATTGTGTGTCGCTTAAGGAGATCATTGTTGATACCCAAAATCGGGCTCCGGACTATGTGGCAGTTGATCCTGAAGAATTAAAAGTGGTTGCTAAACAGCAGCTGGAGCCGCTAGTACCTAAGCACATTAGGTTATTTATATGTTAACCCTTTCTGTTTTTGGTTTCTTGTTTAATACTCAAGTTTTTCTTGGTTATTATATTAGAACTAGTGGGAGTTATGAATTATGATCGCTTTGTTGAGATGTTATATGTTTTATTAGTACTATTTAATGGTATCTTGTGAACTATATTTGGGATTTGCTTATTTTTGCGTTGTGGTCCATAAATATATTATGATGGACATTACTTTTGATGGACTGGGCCGAAGGCCCACTAGTTTTTGTCAGGTATTCTTATGATGTAAATTGTAAGCCCTATATATATTAAGGGTGAGTTTGGTTGTAATAATGGATTGAGCTTGATATAATCTTTTTGATTGTTTCAAAGGCTATCCATTTGTTTAGTTAGTACATTAACTTGTTTGGTTTAGAATTGATAATTGTATCCTTTATGTTTAAAATACTTTTATACCCCTCATTTAAAATTAAATTTTCCAAATGAGTCCACCAAATTGAAAAAAAAAAGGGAGAATCCATCGCATACGATTTCTTCAAGCAAGACGCTTCAGCGTGTGAAACCTGACCGCGAGCAACTTATCGCCCTCCGTCGCTCTCTTGCCTCTAGTGCCATCGCAAGTTCTGCACCTCGCCGACCAACAAGAAATCGATTACGGACGCCGGCAGATTCCCCCGTCATCCGTCCGCCGCCGCAATCAAGATCGACGGGCCGAGAAAATGGCCGATCTAAAATTAAGAAAAAAAAATAAGGAAAAAGGAGGGTCGATCTGAAATTTACCCCTTGGACCAGTCATTATCTATGTAGAAAGCTTAATTGAACCAATTGAACCCACATTCAAAGGAGGACTACAAGTTTGGGGCTGGACGAAATAAAGGCTTAATTTCCACTGATCTAAGGACCTGTTGCTTTAAAAAAAAAAAAAAAAAAGAAGAAGAAGATAATGATGATGAAGAAGAAGGAAACGGGTATCTTGCTGTGCCCACACAAATTCACGAAAAAGAGAATAATAAATTAAGGTTATCTTTGTAAATTTAAATAAAAAAGAGTGTGTGATAACACATCCCACCTTTGAGGTGGGATACACAATACCGAAAATTGTTAATAATTGATCGGGCCCTTCACTTTTAACGGACTTAGACTGTGTGAACCAAACATCTTTATAGGCATAAAATAATAACAATAGGTAGGATATCAAGCACAATCCTGCCAACCAAACGGACCATACGAGAACTATTAATTGGATGAATCTTTTACACATTTATTATAATTCATACATTTTTTATAAGGTCAATCTCCGACTATTGAATATTGTTTGGTTTTTTTTTACAATAAGTGAATCTCACTGACATAATTTATGTATTTTACAATATTTGGAAAATATTTGACTTGGTAAGACTACTGATTCATATATGGCATTTGTAATACAAAATTGATGCAAAAAGAAACAGTGTTGTGTTATAAATGTACGTACCAAAAAATTAGTTGCGTCAAAAAATCTAATATAAGTGGTAAAGAAGGTAACTTTATCAAATTTTTTTATGCATGTTGGATTAGAATGTCAATTTCAACATCTTCGTAATGCCTGATTCTGAGATAGATGAGGAATTTTCCGGACCTATTTTTACGTACCAATTTTTTCCCTATTCCATGCAAAGTACATAGTTATGAAATAGTTATCAGGCACTATCATTTTTAGTTTGAGTTTAGGGAGAAGGAGTGTGCAAGGATTAAAATGGGAACCTCAACTGAATAATTACTCAATATCTTTCATCATGCATTTATGTAGGTTTAAGTTAAAGGTGGTCTATAAAAAGATGTTCTCAAAATTCCTAACAGAGAATTGACTTTGTTGTTGCTACTGTTCACCATGAGTATGCATTAATTTCATTCTTATTTAGCATAAATGCATGCATTCCTGTTATCTCAACACAAGAGCTGAGAATTGCAAAATCAAATACATATTATACACAATAAACCACCACACACACGTCTCATTGTTAGTTTGCTAGTATGGTTATCCTAGTTGGCCCTCGACGAGTCGTATAAGGCGCGTCATGTTAATGTAAGACACCACTTGCATTGCTCCTTCTTTCAGGATGAAATGAATGAAAAGTGTAGGCCTACATTAGGGCATTGTTGACTTTCCATATCTTTGCGACATAACTAACATTGTCTGGCGAAAATTCGAAAAAACGGGAGGCCATTTTTGTCTAATGGCCCATCTTCATAAAAAACCACATAAAGAATCAATGATCCCTAAAGGGAAAGCTAACGGTGAAGCAGTCTCGCGTGAAAGCTCGATTTTTTGCCTTCCACAGGGGCCGAGACTTTGAGCACGGTGTCATGCCGCAGCCATGGATGAGGAGTGGTGCAGAGCAATGAGATGGGTTTCTTGATCAAGACTGGAGTTTTGTCTCAGTATCCAAAGCAACATCCCAGGGGCTGAGGTTTTTGTGTGTGAAAGCAAAGGAAGAACGAAGATGAAGGGGAATTTGGTGTTATTGCTCCTCTGTTTTTGCTCTTCCAGGTAGGTTTATTGAAAATAGTGACAGTTTATTTGTCATTTGTTTATAGCCTTTAGTCTATTTTAATAGTTGAGGAATCTATGGCTGATATTTAACACGATTACCAACCTAACTTTTTGTGTCTTATCAAACAAAAAAAAAGAAAAAAATAAAACAGAGCGGGAGAAAGAATATACATACTAAATCTTCGTACATACTAACAGAAACATACTAATTCCAACAGAAACATAGCAAAAAAACAGCATACTAAAATATGAAATATCGCACTAAATCCAACATACTAATTCACAGCAGAACTGTACTTTAAAACCAACCCTTTACTCCAACCGAACCACAAAAGTTTTATACAATTTTCTCTTCACAAACGCAATTCATTATAAAATTACAAAATGACCCTTCAATTATTTATAGTTCCACCTTCAACTAAAACACCTAAATAAAAATTAAAACAGTGTGGAGGAGAAAATAATATTAAAAATTAAGCTACATAAAAATTAAAACATGTGAGAAGGAATATAATATTAAAAATTAAATTATGTGTGCTACGTCAATCCAAATTTAATAATATAGTAAATCTGAAAATGAAACAAATGTATATTGTTTCAACTTATTAAATATATTGATTTTAAATATTTGTACAAGAAAATAAAAATGATATATACATTCGATAAAAATTCAATCCAAAATAAATATCAATACTTTTAAAATATTCCTAAAAAAATAAATAATCTATAGAAAGAGAACATTCTAAAAATTGATAACAAATTCAAACAATATCATCTTTAGAAATTAAAATTTTTTAAAATAAGAAAACTAAAATTCTGTGACATATACCAACTTTTAGAAGAAAAAAAAAAAGGACATTAAAATTACCAAAATATTTTTAAGAATTTAAAAATTGCATTAAATTAACGAACCAAGATAATGTCTTTACCCAAGATAAAAAAGCATATTGTACCAGACATGGCTTTCATTTATGATAAGTCAAATTATCGAACAAATGTCTCATATGATATGGGATAATCATACCTGGTCGACTGGACCGGAGAAGCAACCAGACCTAACTGGCCTAATCACCGGGTCGAAGGGAGAAAGAGGATCGCTCAAGTCGAAAGACTCTCTGGTCGAAGAAAATACCAGAGGTTAGGAGAAGCCAAGAGGTCGAGTGGAGGTTTTCGGAGAGACCGGTCGAAGGCTAACAGGAAGGAAGATTTGGTCGAACGATCGACCAGATGGACAAGGCAGCGAAGCTTATTATCAACGATACATTACCTAAAGACAAAAAGGGGTCGAGTCAGCGATTAGACCACTTAATGGGGAGAGCTTAAGGATAAGAAAGAATCTTAGGAAAATTAAACCCCTCACATGGTTAAAACCACGTGGCATCACCTGAGTGGACCACGCATCATAACCACATCTGAAAGCCCAGATGGCTCCGACAGTTCAGACAACCGAGGTAGCTCACACACTCACTGGTGGAGACCTCACGCGCCCGACTTAGGTCCTAAGGTATCTTCTCCCTGGTTTGTGCCCTCTGTTGTTTGTGTTTTTCTCGGTTGTATTTGGACTTTGAATCCTTCTTTGGTTATTGCAGTTTTCCTATCGTTACGTTAAAAAAAATATATAGAAATGAGTACAAAATAGTGGAAGAATCTATTAATATAAAAAAATAGTTGATATAGGATAATATTTGGATTAATTTTTTAATTTGATATCTAATTTGACTAATAGTTGGTCATTGAATAAATTGGTATGAAATATACATTGAAATTGAGATATGAAAGTGCTTAAAAAAATAGGATGATTTTGATTTGTAAGAAAAATAAAAATATAACTCTACTTTAAAGTTGAATTATTTCCATTATTTTTTGTACATTAATATCAAAGATTGGTTAATCGATCTTAAAAAAAAATCAAAACTGCAAGGATTAGTAATATTTCTTAAATAAAAAATGTTGTGTAAATAAAAGTGTTTAATAATATATGTTTTCCATTGTTTGTATTTATTTTAGTTCCATAATGCGATGAGATGTGATAATATAAACAATTATATTTAAAATAAAGTTTAAAAAATGTTTAAAATATGAAGTGTTGAAAATTGGCCATTGAAGGCTCCGTGCAGGCCAATTGGGAACCGGAACCGGAATAGGACCCGAACCCAGACCTGGAATCGAATATATAAATAAAAAAAGAAAGAAAAATTTTACGAGTAAGTGAATATCCAACAGTAAAAAATATCAAACGACCCAAATTTAATTTGGGCCAATAGAGAATCCAGGCCGATTCGTTCCCATACATACATATTTGATTGTTAAATAATTATAAATCTACTACTTTCAAATTTAATTTGCACATCTACGAACATCACGTTTTTTTCTCTTACCACTATCTTTAAATATGACACGTTTTTTCTTTTTTCTCTCTCTTTAAACATACCACATTATTTTTCTCTTTCCTCTCTCTTTAATATTTTTTTTCTATTTCCCCTATTTCTTTCCCTGTTTCTTTTTATCTTTCCACAATCTTTAATTTTTTTCTTCCTCCCCGATTTTTTCCCCGTTTCTTTTTGGGTGGTTCGCCTCTCGATTGGGAAAATCGAACCCTAATCCCACCGGATAAAGGAGAACCAAAATGCATCGTATATAGAATATTTCTTAAATAAAAAATATTGTGTAAAGAGAAGTGTTTGATAATATATGTTTTCCGTTGTTTGTATTTATTTTAGTTCCATAATGAGATGAGATGTGATAATATAAACAATTATATTTAAAATAAAGTCTAAAAAAATATTTAAACTATTAACTCCTCCGTGCATCGCACGTGATATGCAATAGTGTTGAAAATTGGCCATTGAAGGCTCCGTTGCAGGCCGGTTGGGAATCGGAACCGAAATAGGACCCGAACCCAGACCTGGAATCGAATATATAAATAAATAAAAATAAAAAAAATTACGAGTAAATATCCAACAGTAAAAGATATCAAACGACCCAAATTTAATTGGCGAAATTTGGTCTCCACCACAAGAATTTTAAATAATTGCGAATTTACGAAGTGAGTAATTATATTTGCAAGCATCCCTTTTCAACTTCTCAAGCTAAAAATCCGTTACCATATTAAGTGAGATACTATCTTCCTACAATCACGTTAAACATAAAACATAAAAGGTAATATATATTATGTGAGATACTACCTTCTTACTATCTTCCTACAATCACGTTACCATACAGAATATATTTGACAACCTGAAATTCAAACGTACTATTTATTTTTTCAGTATATATTGCGTTTGTACATAATATATACATAATATATACAGAAGATATATAGAAAACATATAAGTTCGGAAAATATATTGCGTTTATACATAATATATACAGAAGATATACAAAAATTGTATATGTTTAAACTGTATATGTTTAGTTTATATAAGATATATATTATTATCCACAATGTTTACACATAAGAAACTGTATATGTTTAGTATTATTATCTATAATGTTTACACATACGAAACTGTATGTTTAGTTTATATAACGTACATTTTATTATCCATATTTATTTTTTCTATAATTTTTCCTCCATCGGTTCGTCGCTTTCAACAAATTCGTTGTCAAGTTACATCTCCTCAACAACAATTTCTCCGTCTTCACCAAAATCAGAATCTTCGGCTTTGACAATGCTGTGCTTTTATTCCGCCGTCATTGCTTCTTTGCCGACGGAATTTTATGGACGTCGCCGGAAGATGTTGGAGTGGGCTTTTATTCGCCGCCAGATTGACTGCTACCGACGATGTGCAGGGTGTCGACATCAGGCATTTTTGTTGTGTTTTTTTAAGAGGCAAACAATGAAGAAGAAAAAAAGAAAATTGATTGAGGAAGATGGAGTGAAAAGTAAAGTAAATTAATGGAGGTTGTTGTGCTCATAGATGATTCATGACAGAAAAAAAAACGTTAATGGTTATGAGAGTTACATTTAGAATCCCAATAAATCAGAAAGTTACCATTTAAAAATTTTTGGTATATTTTTACGTATATTTTCGGTAAAATTTCACGTCCTCAACAAAAATCCCATGGACCCCCTCCGTTTTTTTTCAGCATACAGAAATTTTTGCTGAAAATTTTCACATCCTCAATCGTTTTTTTGCAGTATATATTTTAGGTTAATCGTTATGTGGTGTGAAGAAGAGTATAGTGCAAATTCAAATTTCATCTTTCCATTTTGTAGCTAATTTTTTTAGTAACATGTCGGATATCACGCGGAAAAAAGGGGATGGAGGCCCGAGTTTTAGGTAACTGACTTTTAGGCTTTAATGCAGTTAGATTTGACAATTAGGTAGAAACATAATTATTTGTTTATGTATAGTATTATTGCAATATTTTTAATTTCAGGTAGGATACATAAAAATTTCCCTGAGAAAATTACCCGATATACAAATTCCCTGTGTCAAGCTCCATGGGATTTTTGTTGAGGACGTGAAATTTTACCGAAAATATACGTAAAAATATACCAAAAATTTTACCGGAAAATATACCAGAAATATACGTAAAAATATACCGGAAAAAACGAGGATGCGAAATTTTATAAAGAAAAAAAAAACGAGACAGGTCGATCATAAATATTTCTAATTTATTAACAGTATATTTCTAGTTTAAAAGGATATCTTTCAACGTTTTTATTAACAATATATTTCTAGTTTATTAACAGTATATTTCTAGTTTGAGTTTTTTTTTTCGTCTCCTCCTTCAGAATTTTCACTTTCGAATTCACTGATTTCCGTTTCACTCTGAGATACCTCGACTTCATAATGTTCGTCGTCTTCAAGGTTGGATAGCATCTTACTTTTTTTTTGGGATGAACATCCTTTTTACTTTTTAGCGAAGTTTCACCGGGACCTACGCACATTCGACGATGGGTTCTGAAAATTGTCGTCGGAAATTGGATGGTTATCATCAATCGGGGCCTGTTGCTTCGAAAACCCGATTTCTTGTTGTACCAATTTTCTCTTCATTTTTTGATTCCTCCCGTCAATTCTCGATTGCTTACGATTATGTGGAAAATTGCCCTGTGATTCGCTCTCACTGCTATGAGGATATTCTTTGCTTTTTTTCGGCATTATTGGGACTTTGAAATGAGATGATTTTGATAAAAACTAGGTTTTTTTTCTTCGATGGAAAGAGTCTGCAAGAGAAAGAGGTGTGAATGTGTGAGGAAGGTGCCGTGTGAACGTGGGAGACCGGTTACAATTAATGTGTGAGGAAGGTCCCAATCAATTGCAGCAGTTTCATCCTAAGTATAATTGTAATATTTTTTCTTTGATTTAGTAATTTTATAAATAAATATATAATGAGTGTATAAGTGTAATATAAATCATATTTGATGGTAAAGGGTGCAAATTCTTCCTATATATTTTTGTGAATCGTAGAGCCTCCGTTAAGGCCTTGTTCGGAACGGGCCCGAAATTTGGGTAAGAACTAATCGGCCTGGATTCTCTATTGGCTCAAATTAAATAAGTGGCCCGAAACTGACGCGAACAAACTTTGAGCTTGGTTCAAGGCCCGTGGTCAATGGACCGGTTCGTCAGGGGTGGCCATATATAGGGCAGATTGGGCTAAAACGGATCAGGCCCAAATTGCCATTCCTATCCCGACAGGAAACAGACATAACTAAAGTTTACAGGCTTCAACCCAATAAGTCCACGTACTTCATCTCCTTACAAGTTTTTTATTTTTATTTTTTTCTTTATTAATCTCTCCTTACAAGTTACATCAAGTTCCGACCTATCTTTATCTCCAGACCTAAGATTACAGGTTTTGTTGCAGGTCGGAGGTAAATCTTCACATGCTCTTGTTAAATAGAGAGTTTTCCCTTTATTTGATGCATATTAACATAAAATATCCTGATCTGTTGTAGATCTGCGTTTGGTCAGTCCAAACTCCAAAGATTGTTGCTCGCTTTGATGGCTGGCAGGCGTCTCAACCTTGATTCCAACTTCGGAATTAAAAAGGTAAAATTTTTCAGACCCAAAAAGGTGAAATTTTGAGTTTAGATTGAAAAAGGTGAAATTTTTTTGTCTGAATAAGGTGAGACCTTTTCTATCCGGCCACAAAAAAGGTGAAATTTTGAGTTTAGATTGAAAAAGGTGAAATTATATCACATTTTAATCCCAAATATTTAATTTATTATTATTATTTAATGCTATTGACCTGCATCTTTAATTTACAATTATTATTTAATATTATTTTCTCGTGCATCGCACTAGTTGCAGTTGAGATGTAACAAAATAAATTAAATAGGATAATTTACACAATTAAATTAGTGCAGTAAATTTCACATATAAACTTTTGATAAATTGATGTAGATGGATTACTCGAAATTCTCCATTGAGGAATTACCACATCACAGAATATCCTAAATAAGGAACATTAAGCATATGTTGCATATTATGATACCGAAGCTTATTGATGTTTTTAATAATTTAACAAATTACAAGTACCTCTAGAGTAAGATTACACAGTCATTTCTTGTATACAATGTTCATGTGAGAATGAAGCAGGATCATGTGTAACGTCAGACTCACAAGAAATTCAGACGGAATACGATGTTCCTACAACATCTGGAAATCAAGCTGAACCAAAAAGGGATCCACATTTGAAGATTCAGAAAGCTCATCGTCTGAACTGGTTATTGGAGATTTGAATGAGAGGGTAACCAGGAACTCGAAAACCTCAACGAAGGAACTCATGGGGATTTCTCACTTTGCATGCTACACTTCCTTGATAGAACCCAAGAATGCAAAAGAGGCACTGAAGGATGAATGTTGGATCTCTTCCATGCAAAAAGAATTGGAGCAATTCACTCGAAATGATGTCTAGGAACTTGTACCTGAACCTTCGTCAGGAAATGTTATCGGAACCAAATGGATCTTTAAAAACAAAACCGATGAATTCGGTAATGTGACTCGAAATAAGGCCAGATTGGTTGCACAAGGTTACACTCAGACTCAAGGAATGGACTTTGATGAAACCTTTGCTCTAGTTGCAAGGTTAGAATCGATACGTATATTTTTTTCAATTGTCTGTCTAATGAAGTTCATTGTTTACCAGATGGACTTAAGTCGGCATTTCTGAATGGAATCTTGCATGAAGAAGCTTATGTGAAGCAGCCTGAAGGGTTCAAAGATCCCAGAAACCCTAACCATGTCTACAGACTCAAGAAGGCACTGTATAGACTGAAACAAGCACCTCGTGCTTGGTATGAAAGACTTACCATGTACCTTCTGGAGAAGGGTTTTAAGCGAGGGGGAGTTGATAAGACATTCTTTGCCCTGAGAACCAATACTGACCTTTTGGTGGTTCAAATCTATGTAGATGACATCATATTCGGGTCAACTTCGAAGAAACTGGTTAATCACTTTGTCGAGCTCATGTCTACTGAATTTGAAATGAGTCTGGTAGGTGAACTTTCATACTTTCTCGGTCTTCAAGTGAAGCAAGGTAAAGATGGTATATTTTTGCACCAAAGTAATATACTAGAAACCTTGTTAAAAAGTTTGGTCTTGAAAATTCTAAAAACGCTCAAACTCCTATGGGCATTCATGTAAAAGTGTCTAAGGATGATGAATGTACATCTGCAGATCAAACACTTTACAGAAGTATGATTGTAGTCTCTTGTATCTTACTGCCAGTAGACCTGATATTTGTTTTAGTGTTGGACTTTGTACCAGGTACCTGTCTGCTCCCAAAGAATCTCATATGAAGGCAGTCAAGCACATCATCAAATACATTGGAGGTACATCAGACTATGGCTTATTTTATTCTGATGATTTGAACCTACATCTTGCAGTTTTTGCGATGCAGACTGGGCTGGAAATCTTGATGATAGGGAAAGCACTTCCAGCGGCTGTTTCTATATAGGATCAAATCTGGTCTCCTGGTTTTGCAAGAAACAAAACTGCATCTCCCTATCTACAGTTGAAGCTGAGTACATTGCCGCGGAAAGTTGTTGCTCTCAGTTAGTTTGGATGAAATAAATCCTCTCTGAGTATGGTATGAAGGTACATTCAGCTTAACTTTTGTGTGACAACACCAGTGCAATAAATATTTCGAAAAATCTCGTCCAACATTCACGTACCAAACATATTGACATCCGCTATCATTTTATTCGTAATCTGGAGGAAGATGGAACTATTGTGTTGAATCATGTACCTACAATTGACCAGCTTGCTGATATTTTTACGAAGGCACTTGACTCAAAACGCTTTCTCTCACTAAGGAAATCCTTAGGAATGTGTCTATCTAATACTTATGCATGTTGCATCCTCATCGATCTGTGTACACACACACACACACACACACATATATATATATATATATATATATATATATATATATATATATATATTCTTTTGGTTCTTCATCTTAGATTTGTTTTGCATTAGACATCCTAGTATGTAGGTTCATCCCAAGAACTTCCTCTGAATAATTTGTCATATGAGAATATTATCTAATGTCTTATGAATTCTAACACATTTAAAACTACTTGTAAGAGCTGCTCTCATGAAAATGAGCATCAGGCAACTATCACATGAGGTGTTTATTATGATCACCTATGAAACGAGTTACGTTCTTAATAATAATTGAGGTGTGATAGCTACTGGTAGTCATTATTTATGTAATATAAGTTCACTGGTGAAATAAGGATGGCCATTTTACTCGCTTTCTCAGCATGTGTTGAAAAATAAAATTTTCGCGGGATGATTCACACTACAAGTAATGGGCTTGACATTGGCGTATAGCTGATGTTAGTAAGTGAAAATGTGTGGAAGTTCATAGAACGAAGTAAGTTCATCATAAGTATTGGAGCTGAATTGCGAATGAAAATTTCGTTCTTTGCTAAGAGAAAATGATGAATAAACTTATATTAATTCTGTGGGATATAAAAGTTCGGAGATATATGGGCTGATTTAGCATATTACAACTTCTCATCATTATTAGTGTCGAGTTCATAAAAACGGTCTAGAAAGATTTGTAGAATGTTAGTTTAATTTCTCTCGACATTGCATGATTTGGAATATCTTGGTTAATTATTTGCTTGTTATTTTAGGCATATGCATAAAACTTCCTTGATGATTGATTTACGTTCCGAAATCGTGCCAACTTATTTTTGGTACAAAGTTTCTGCCATGGTTATGTCTGAAGCTACATAACGCATATATTTAGTAGTTGTCGAAATTTTGGAAAGTGGATATTTTGGAGGGAACGGTTGCCTTATTGAAAAGGCTGGTGTGCGGAACAAGTTTGAAATTCAAACTTAAAAAGAACCGTCGTTTATAATCCCAAGGCATCTCTATATCTGCTCCACTAGTGTATATCCCGTGCGATGCACGAAAGAGTTCATATTTTAAACATTTTTTGCACTTTATTTTAAATATAATTATTTATATTTTTCACATCTCATCGATTATGAAAATAAACTAAATGCAATCAATGAAAAATATATAATATTAAATACTTTTCTTTATACAATATTTTTTATTTAAGGAATATTATTAAACCTTACGGTTTTGATTTTCTTTTAAATCAATAATCCAAATATGATTGTTAGCGTACAAAAAATAATGGAAATAATCCAGACTTTAAAGTAAAGCTATTTTTTATTATTTTACAAATAAAAATCTTCCAAATTTTTTTTTAATTTAAAAAAAAAATTGGCAAGTTTGATAATGAGTTAAATCAAGTTATACAAATGATTAAATAGTTAAAATGTTATATTAACTATATTTTAAGAAATCCGATTATATAAAAATGGGTAAAAAAATATTATACTAATTAGTTTGTTAGGACTGTGATTATATGGAAGTTAAAATAAAATGAAATGTAACCAAAAAATTTGTTCGTGGTTTTTTCCTAAATGTTTGAATTTAAAAATCTAGTAACCAAATTTACATTATATCACGTAAGGAAAAAAATAAATAATAAATATTTATTAAAGAGATAAATCAATAATATTTATCACTTAGATAATAAATATAAATATTTACATGTAAAAAAATAAATAATAATATATTTAAAAATTAAGTCAGAATTTCAAATAAAGTAAAAGGAGGGATAACTCATTTTTTTAAAAAAGTTTCTAAATATTTAATATATTGATAAGTATCTCCATAAGAATAATCATACCATTTTAATTTTAAAAAAATTGGCAAGTTTGTTAGAGAGATAAATCTGGTTAGACAAATGATTAATTTGTTAAGATATTATATTAATTGTATCATAAAAAATCGGTTAGATAATGTAAATAAAAAAATATAATACTAATTAGTTTGTTAGAAATGTGATAATGAAAACCAAGATAAAATGAAATTTACCCAAAAAAATTGTTTGGAATCTTTTCCTTTAAATGTTTGAATTTACAAATTTAATACCGAAATTCTATTATATCACATAAGGGAAAAATAAATAATAAACGTTTATTAATATATCAAAATATGTAATTTTGAATTTCATATAAAGTAAAAGGTATGCTTATTTAAATTTATTTTTAAAATAAAAGTTATGATAAACATTTATTGATTCTCTTTCAAATATATTAATAAAATAAAAATATAAATCTAAACAATTTTGAAACAACCAAAAAAATCGGATTGATTGGCATAAAAAAAGGAAGTGAAATCGGATTTGAATGCTAAAATCGGAACACCTTACCAAATTGAATGCTAAAAGATTCGATTTGATTGGTTACCTAATTGCATGGGCTGAAAAAATTCAAAAAAAAATTTACGAATTGAAGAAGCGGGAAAAACACTATATTGAAGCGGGAAAACGAAATTATTATTTTCGGATTGTTCAAATATTTTTTCTTCTCCGTATTATATAGTAATAGATATCTTCCTCTATATTTCTCTCTCTCATCAAATAAGTATGTCTGATTGTGTTTTCTATCCCTAAAATCTTTAACCTTCCATTTTCGTGTTGAAATCTCTCTCTTTGAAATCATGCCGGGGCTTAAAAACTTGAAATAAAAGAGAGTTCACCTTGCCAAAATCAGGGTTCTTCATCACCTTTCATGGTGGTTCACATGGCTTCCATACCTTCAACAATCTTCATTAACAAAGGTAAACGAAAGACATAATTCTTCTTTGAGCAAATATAATAAAATATGGCTAGACCTATGATTCAATTTAAGGTTTCAATTGAGGTAAAAAAGGAAGAAACAAAGGGGAATGGACTTTTTTTTTTCCTGCAATTCATAATACTTCGATATCATCCAAAAGAACAATATCATTTCAAATTAATCCAGAAAAAAAAGGGATTGCAATTATTTCTTAAAGTTTCACTGGAACAAGTGCNGAAAAAAAAAAAAAGACAACCATCCTCTAATAAAATGGGGAAGAAAAACAAAAGATACCTCCTTCAATCGGACTCAATCGAACTCCGAGATAACTATGGTGAGGAAGCTAGTATGTAGCGCGACAATTCTCAGTCCTCCCATTTCCAGAACTCGCCGGTGGGAGGTGGGGTGCAGTTGAAGTCGAAACCCTTCCGCTGATCCCCGTGGGCTGGGCTGGTCTAGTGGCTAGGACCGTGTCCGCCACCTCGGGTGCGAAGGGATAGGCTGAGGCGGGTCCGGAGAGTGTTCGACGGTTGCGTGTGGCTTGAACGAGGACATTTCTGGGTGCAAGGGGAATGAAAAATTTCAGACATGATGTTCGATAAAATTGAGAAAAACATAAAAGAAAGAAGATGAATAGTGTGACTGATATGTGGTGTGTAAATAGAAACAGACTTTTGGTTGATATTTTTCTTCCCACTCTAAGGGCAAAAGTGTCAATTCAACACATGAAACAACACGTGTAAGTAGAAGAGTAGCACATATGAATAAAAAAATGAAAAAATTGAACAGTAAAGCAAGTAAATACTTAACATAGAAATGCACAAGGATTATAGTGATATCCTACACTTCCGAGTCCTTGCTGCTCGAGTTTTGAAAAGCAACCTCTTGAAAAAAATTGTCCTAATTCTAGTGCAAGAAGGAATTAAGTACGATAAATTGGAAGTCACGGGTTTGTGCTGTTGTTGAGTCCATTCTTGTCGAGAGGTCGAGAGACGGAGAATGGCGAATCGTTCTTCTTTGGTAGTGGGATCCTGGTTAAACAGCTACAATATATCTGCCAAATCCAAATCCAAATTCAAATTCAAATGTTCAGACAGTAGCAAAGCTCTTGCCGACGCCGAATCGAAATTTATGCAATCCGCTAATGCTCAGCTCAACGTCAGGTTCCTGGTGAGGCACGATCACAACGAAACCCTCGATTTCTCTGTAATCTCAACCGAAGGCAACTCTTTCAGACTATTACACGAGGATGACGATGATCTTCCTCGCAACTTATTGGCTGTACTCGGATTTGGAAACTACGTCTATGACGTTCTTGGATGTTGCGGCTCATGGATTTGGTTGGTATATCAGCAAATTCGTTCCATGTCCCAGCCACAGCATCTTCTGTGGGACATGGAGACGGATACGTGTAGATTCCGCTGTTCTCCCTCGGATTTCCCAAACATTGATGATAGCGTGTGGGCTCACGGCTTCG
The DNA here is from genome assembly GCA_008636005.1 of Striga asiatica. Classification (NCBI taxonomy): domain Eukaryota; kingdom Viridiplantae; phylum Streptophyta; class Magnoliopsida; order Lamiales; family Orobanchaceae; genus Striga; species Striga asiatica. The sequence continues at coordinate 2,111,183 of BKCP01007182.1, read as the reverse complement.
GGTTTGATCCTTCATCTGGGCACTATAAGCTGGTCAGATGTTGGATGGACCAGTTTGGAGAAAAGTACGCTGAGGTGTTTTCCCTGGGAACTAGTTCGTGGAAGGAAGTTCACTGTCCTTATGGCATCCACGTGAGAGACTGGGGGTTCCGTCCTATTCACATTAATGGCTTCCACTATTGGATAGTTAGGGATAGTCTTGACGGTTTCGCCATTATGTCGTTCGACTTCGCTAATGACCAGTTTCATGCTCTTTTCCCTCTACCCAAGAAGGAAAAGTTGTGTAAGTTGGTGCGAGTTGCTCTAGTTGAGTTTGAGGGCTCTCTTGCGGCTATTTATTTCGACTCCAAGGTCAATCCTTTTTTTGAGATTTGGGCTTGGAATGCGCGAGGCAGCTTCTGGTCCCTTGTCTCCACATTCGACCTCCCTGCAGCTGCTGCTCCTCGTGCGGTGCTAAACCTCTACAACAATGATAAATTGTTTCTTGCGGACTGCAATGGTGACTTGCTGCTTTATGACCGTGCTACCAGACGGCTGGAGAATTTCTGTATCCCTATCGATAGAAGAGGGTTTGCGCAGTTTTTCCCTTATGTCAAGAGCTCTGTTGGTCCTAGCTCCAGCGATTAATCTGCAAATTTAGTTAGAGCTCATAGGGATGGGCATATTTATTGGTTTGGTGGCATCTTCTTTGTTTGAATGTCGTGTTATGTTTTTTGTGTGAATGGTATCTGGTGTGCTCGTTGTTGGATTGCTCCAACACCCTTATCAATTTTTATTTGCTTTTCGTTTTCTTTTGCTCTTTTAAATTTATTGTGATTGGAAGTTTAGTGGATGCAACTTTTCCTATGTGTAATTCTGGCTGACAATGATACATCCAGTCACGGCGGATTTAAGATCTCACATTAGATCATTTGTTCCAAGACCTCCTAGCTGGGTTGGGTCACTCTCTCTCCTCCAACCTATCTTACACATCTTAAGTTGCCTCGCTTCACATTTAGCATGATACATGTCTTCTCTCTAACCCCAGCGTGGCTAACGAGTTGTTTTCTTGTTTTGATTATTTTGTTGGCCTTTATATTTGGTCATTTATTGTTTTTAAATTTGATTGGACTTATGGTGGATGAAATGTTCTGGAATTTTAATAGTTAAATAGGTTTACTGTTAGATGCATAAAGTAAATAATTACCATATGGTAGTGAACACATTAGCGGGTCTGAGTAGATTTCACACAACAATCTTCATAGTTATGGGCTCTATGGGATTTTTATCTGTTTAAGTACACTTGCTTTTTATGATGATCTTTCGATCCTTAAAAANTACCTGATGCTTTTTCCGAATTTTGTAAGTCAAAGTTGTTTCATTTTTAATTTCCAACAGTAGTATGTGATGTTTAAATGATTGCAGGAACTAGGTCTTTTTTTTTTTATTTTATTTTTTGTCTTTTGGAATTGTGGTTTTTGTTTGCCAATAGATCACTGCTCCTAGAAAAGGTTAAATGGTTGAAGGTATGGAACCCTCTGTATAAAAAGCTTGAATGTAATTAGTTGATTTGTTTCTTGATTTTTGCAAGGAACATGTGCGTTGATTTGTTTCTTGGTTTTTGCAGGGAACATGTGCAGCGTAATGGGGTGTTTATAACAATAGAATCAGATGAAAAGAATGTGGACATTGATGAGAATCTTGACGACCCATAGTTATGTGCGACCATTTGTGTGATATGTACAAGTACTTAGAGCTCCTGAGGTTTGAATAGTTTGTTTGTGTTCAACATTTTCAAGTTATGTAAATGGAGTCTGACTTCTTGAGTTGCCTGAAATTTGAAAAGAAAGCACCCACGACTAAATGTTACTTGAGGTAAAAATTCAATTCGTATCCTCCTTATCCCCTTTGTCTCAAATTTCAGAATAAGATGTTAATAATCATTATCTGTTTATTGAAACTTGCAATAGAAGGTTTGTTTGTGCCACACACCAGGACTCAGTGAGGTATGACCACCATTGAGAAAACCTGAACTTTTTAAGAATTTTTTTATTTTTATTATTATTATTTATTCTGGCATTATGTATAGTGACTACCTTTCCAGGCTATCCTTTACTGCCATTGGAATGCTTGGCCAACTATATTGCCGAGTTATCACTTCTGGAAAGTCAACAACCTGCGAATGTTATGTTGGGGTACAAAAAGGGGAGTTCAAAATTCAATGCTGTTTTTTTTTTCTTAAAAATAAAAAAATTATCCCTTTTTTTTTTTCCTTTTTAGTTGATATTCTATCATTATTATTTTTTATTCATTATCTTCTTGGAGTTGATTGTTCCCGAAATTTGTTGTTTGTTCTGCTTTATTTTTATCTTTGAGCAATCAAGAGTTATTGTAGCTAATGTTGTAAAATCCATACAGTACCCAGTATTACTGCTAGTGGACGGTGCAGGAAAAACCAGAGAAATGGTAATAACTTTTTGTACCACGTCATACCGTTAATACCATAAAACGCTGGGGTAAAAATTGCCGATTAATAAAATAAAACTTTGAAAATAAATAAACTAATAAAGTTTTAAAGAGAAATACTGCTTTCTATCCTCTAACCCCTTGGTCTCGCATCAACTTTGGCAGAAAAAAGAAGTGAAACAGTAAAAGTGAAACATCCTCGCTCGGCCACACATCTCTTCGACAGCTCAAGTATCGGCCCCAGGTTTATATTTATTTTTAATTTTATATAATACTTCAAAGTGAATGCCTGATTTGGTATTTCATTTTATTTAGTTGTAAGGATTACTGAATTGTTACAATTTTTTAGTTGAGAATAGGGATTTAGAACAAGACTAGGACATTTAAAGCAACATTAGGGCTTTTTTTTTTCATTTTAATTTTCTTATAATCTAGGCTTTTGGGGAAGATGGAATTAGGTTTTCTAACAAAACGAGGGCATATTTCAAACAAAATTGGGGCATTTTTTTTTTAATTAATTTCTTTTTATATTTTAGGGCTTTTAAAGCAGACAGATTCAATTTCTAGTGGTCCACAAATTGGTGCTACGTAGAATTCACTTCCATTGGTCTTGGTTATAAAGCTACTTATTATAGTGTGAGGAGAAATTTGTTAGGAAGTTTGAAAACGGAAGTTCAATTAGTTATTGATGGTTATCGGAGCATTTGGGATGAAAGGGGTATATAATATTATACTGAAAGATCAATTTAATAGACCGCTTATCAATTTCTTTCTTGGTGTATTGCAAAAAGGGAACAACAGTATTTAGATCGGTCGATGCAGGTCGATGCTTCTGATGTTGTGAAAAATGCAAACACTATGTAAGATTTGTTGGTTGAGTTAGTTGAACGGGTTGGAGCAAGTAATGTTATTCATTTGGTCACTGATAATGGGCCCAACTACAAGGCTATGGATGTTTGTTGAATAATATATATCCTTCTGTTAGTTGGTACATGTGCTGCTCATAGCTTAAATTTGACTCTTGTTGACATTAGGCTTGTAAACAAATCAAATTTTTTTGATTCGATTCGATATTCGAATTCGATATTCGTGATTCGAATTCGAATACGAATAATGTTTTATATTCGAAAGTTAAACGAATCCAAATTCAAATTTGTAGATAATCGATTCAAAATTCGATTATTCGATTTGTTAAGAATAATTATATATATTTTATAAATTATATATAGTGTACATTTTGTTTATAATATATATGTAGGGGACGGATTCAATGAGACCACTCCTTAAAATGAATACATGAGATTCAATCTTAGCCACTCATTTTGTCTAGATCAAAATCAATTAAAATATACATTAATTAAAATAATAAAATAATTATTAGTTGACTCCGGCGTTGACAGTTGACTTCCGGCGAAAATCGTTGACTTTTGGCGTTGACCCGTTGACAAATAACCTAACAGCAAGAAATAAATAACCTAACAATAAAAGACACTCAACATTGAGTGGTGTAGTGGTTGCATTGCTTGTCTTGCTTCCATGAGGTACCAGGTTCAAATTCTATGGATTACAATTTTTTCTTTTAAAAAAAAACCTAGCAACAAAAGACAACTAAAGCTAGCAACAAGTAACCTAACAACAAGAAATATCCTAGCAATAAAATACAACTAACCTAGCAGCATCAAACTTATTCCGGTAGATTAGGTTTTTGGTTTTGCTCTACTTAGACCATCCCCTTATTCCGGGCACCTGTTAGCCCGATGACAGACCTTGTACTATTTTCATTTGCTGTTTTCGTTACTGTAGTGTTTGGATTGTGAGACTATGTTGAGTGTTTTGGCCCATTTTAGGGCTATGATCTATATACAGGTTGGGGAGCCAGCCTAATCCCCCGCCCCTAGGGGCGTTGTTTGTTAAAAAAAGAAAAAAAAACTAGCAGCATCAGACAACTAACCTAGCAGCAAGAAAGAAATAACCTAGCAACAAAACACAACTAACCTAGCAGCATCAGACAACTAACCTAACAGCAAGAAAGAAATAATATCCTAGCAATAAAATACAACTAACCTAGCAGCATCAGACAACTAACCTAGCAGCAAGAAAGAAATAATACAACTAACCTAGCAGCATCAGACAACTAACCTAGCAGCAAGAAAGAAATAACCTAGCAACAAAACACAACTAACCTAGCAGCATCAGACAACTAACCTAACAGCAAGAAAGAAATAACCTAGCAACAAAATACAACTAACCTAGCAGCATCAGACAACTAACCTAGCATCATCAGGCATTACAGATAGGCCTTCAGATTGTTGTCCACCTCTCTAGCCACATTTGGATAAATAACCTAGCAACAAAATATAACTAACCTAGCATCATCAGGCATTACAGATAGGCCTTCAGATTGCTGTCCACCTCTCTAGCCACATTTGGATCGAGCTAGACGCTGCGGCTGTAGCCACGCTTTTGACCTCGGGCCACCAGGGCTCATGGCAGATTCAGCACCCACTTATGCGTATTAGAGCTCTACTCCGGTCTGTCCATCACAGGATCACACACATTTTTCGTGAGGGGAACAGACCTGCCGACTATCTGGAAAGCCTTGGCGCCACCATATCAGACACACATACATTTCAGACAGACACTGCTCCACTCCGCCTTCGCACTCTTGTACGGATGGACCAGCTTGGATATCCAGCATTCCGCTTTCAGTAGGTTAGGATTTGTGCTTTCATTAGTTTAGACATCTATTTCGGGCATCTGTTAGCCCGAAGATCGACTTTGTATTGTAGTTTTTGTTTCTTTTTCATTTTTCGGCTTTTCTTTTTTGTTTTCCTTTTGTTTTTTATTTTGATTAGTGATACTCTGTAGACTATTGTATCTTGCTCGTTGATATCTTGGGCCCCCGATTTTGGGGCCCTGATCTATGCACAGGTTGGGGATCCAGCCCAATCCCCCGCCCTTCCGGGGCGTTGTTTGTTTAATAAAACTAACCTAGCAGCAAGAAAGAAATATCCTAGCAATAAAATACAACTAATCTAGCAGCAAGAAAAAAATAACCTAGCAACAAAATACAATTAATCTAGCAACAAAACACAACTAACCTAGCAGCTACAGATAACTAACCTAACAACAAAAGACAACTAATCTAGCAGCAAGAAAGAAACAACTAACCTAGCAGCATCAGACAACTAACCTAGCAACAAAACACAACTAACCTAGCAGCTACGCATAAAACTAACCTAGCAGCAAGAAAGAAATATCCTAGCAATAAAATACAACTAATCTAGCAGCAAGAAAAAAATAACCTAGCAACAAAATACAATTAATCTAGCAACAAAACACAACTAACCTAGCAGCTACAGATAACTAACCTAACAACAAAAGACAACTAATCTAGCAGCAAGAAAGAAACAACTAACCTAGCAGCATCAGACAACTAACCTAGCAACAAAACACGGGATCATTCCAAGCCCTAGTTATCTTATCACTCCCCATTCCCCAATCCAATTCCTCATGGCTGCTAATTTCCCTCCCTTTGGCGCCAACGCCAACTTCACTAATGTAGAAGGCATCAACGAGGGCGATGACATGCCTCTCCACCCCCAATTCACGTTGATGCTTCAAAACATTCAAGCGGAGCAACAAAACATTCAAGTGTCGCTAAATGGACTTAGCCGAAAGTTGGACGCAACGATCCAGATATGCTCTGCTCGAAGCATTAATCAAACCATCATATACTACCGGAATCTCTACCAGAATTTCGAGGTCCTCCCCAAACAATACCCAAACCATCCTTGGGCAAATCCTCCTCGACAGCTAAAAGGGTTCAAGGTCCAGATTGACGATGACGTGGAGCTACAAGTGTTCCAGATTGACGGTGACAGTTACGAGGTTGGTGATAATCCTCCCGTGGGTCTCATCCCTGCTAACTTGCTTGAACTTGATATGATAAGACGGCTCGAGTTAGCCGACTTCCAGAGTTGGCTTAGAGGGATTTATTGGTTCTATAATGGTCCAAAACTCTCTATCCCGACCAATGCCGACATAAATAGGTGCTTTGAAGGATTATACAACCTGAAGAGTTTTCTCCAGCATTAGAGGGATAATTGTTGCTTGTTGGACACTTGGAAATTGGAATGGAATGGAAGCATTGAATTTAATGATCTAAATGGAGACTTTAGTTTGGATGTATTTTGTTGTTTATGTTTGTTTGGAATTTGGAAGTTCTATTTTGGATTTGGAAACTTAAGCTTGGATGGAGTTTGATGTTATGTTGATCCTTGTCTTGAGATGTTTATGTTTTGCTAGAATTCAACGATTGGGACAAACTTTGTTTACAAAATTTAGTTTTAGTGAATATGAATTTTTTGTTAACTAGTGCGGGTAATATGATTAATGAATTGAGTTCTTAGAACCTAGCAACAAAACACAACTAACCTAGCAGCTACAGATAACTAACCTAACAACAAAAGGCAACTAATCTAGCAACAAGAAAGAAACAACTAACCTAGCAGCATCAGACAACTAACCTAGAAAAAAAAATAACTAGCAACAAAACACAACTAACCTAGCAGCTACAGATCCCTTTTCATTCTTGCGGCGGACTATCTCTCCTACTGCCTTGACGGTTTCATCCGCGACTTTCCTCATATGACGTATAGCACCCGTGGCTATGGTCCCCCCTTCTCTCACCTCTCTTACGCGGATGACATCATCATCTTCACCCGGGCGGATGATGATGGACTGGTCGAGCTCATGCGCCTTTTGGAGCACTATGGCTTGGTTACCGGTCAGCTGGTCAATGTGCAGAAGAGCACATTCACCCTCTCATCTTCCAGCACGGCCAGGTGGGCTCAGTAGGTCCACGACATTACTGGCTTTGCGCGTGGCGACCTTACGATTACCTACCTTGGCGTCCCTTTATATAAGGGCAACCTCACGAGAGCGCTCTTTGCGGGCGTCAGGCAGAGGATGATCGACAGGATCTCTGGTTGGTCGCATAGACATCCTTCTTTCGGTGGTCGGCTTGCTTTGATCAAGAGCATTCTTAGCTCTCTTCCGATTCACTTGCTTATGGTCCTCGACCCTCCTAGGTCTACTCTTGACGAGATAGACCAGATTATGGCTCATTATTTCTGGGGTTACGAGGACGTTTCTGGGAGGGGGAGACGTACCCACTGGGTGAGTTGGGACTGCATCTGTCGCCCCCTCTCCGAGGGTGGACTTGGCATCCACCGCCGCAGGGACATTGTTACAACTTTCTCATACAAGCTGTGGTAGCGCTTCAGGGAAGGAAAGTCGCTTCGGGCTCAGTACCTTCGCGGCAAGTACTGCCCTAGACGTGCCAACCACCCTTGTTGGGTGACGGCTGTTGATCATGATAGTAGGCAGTGGCGGTGCCTCACTAGGGTTGGTAGGCGCACCCAGGATCACATCTTCTGGGTTCTGGGCGAAGGCGATGTTAGTTTCTGCGATGAGTGGTGGGTAGGTGATAGGCTGTTGTCTAGGGATAGGCAGGTGTCGCATTCTCCCTACCTGCTTGTGAGCGACCTCTGGACGGACGGGTCGTGAGATAGGGGGAATCTTGATAGGGAGTTGGGGTTTGGTGCGGGTTTTAGCGAGCAATTATTAGATCAGATCCAGCAGATCTCTATCTCGGGGAACGGTTCAGATAGCATGAGGTGGAGACTTACCTCATCGGGTGTGTTTACTACTACCTCGGCTTGGCAGTAGTTCAGGCTGAGGGATCGGCCTAATCTCCTCTTCCAGGCCATCTGGAGTGACCTTTTCACCCCTACTATTTCGGTGTTCCTTTGGCGCCTCCTCTTGCGCCGGATACCCGTCGATACTATGCTACATGTGAGAGAGATCTCCTTCCCCTCTCGGTGTGCGTGTTGTTCTGAGACTGGACGCCATGAGACCGAGACCTTTACCCATATTTTCCTAGAGAGTGTGATTGTGAGGAGAGTGTGGGAGCATTTTGACACTTGGACACATATATCCCTACCCACCACATACAGTTTCTTTGAGCTTCTGAGTTTTTTTCTCACAGAGCACACACCTTAGACACATGGGCTTCCTCATTCCTTGTCTGATTCTTTGGTTCACCTGGACAGAAAGGAATAGTGCGAAGCATAGGGATATTACTTTTATGCTTTCTCACATTGTTTTGCAGGTAGAGAGACACATTTCACTCCTCATCGCATTGGGCAGGCTCACGACCCGAGACTGGACAGGCTGCACGCCACCACATCGCTACATGGTGGCCCCACCACCGCCTGTTCGGCACCCTCGGCCCAGAGCTGTTGTTTGACTTCGACCTGACTCTCCGTGGGTCAAGCTGAACACTGATGGCTCCTTTGATCGCCACACTGGACTTGCCGGAGGAGGAGGCTTGATCCGGGACCATAGCGGCGCCCTCGTCACCACCTTCCACACGTCCCTTCAGGCCTCCTCGAGCTATGATGCAGAGATTCAGGCATTACAGATCGGCCTTCAGATTGTTGTCCACCTCTCTAGCCACATTTGGATCGAGCTAGACGCTGCGGCTGTCGCCACCCTTTTAACCTCAGGCCATCAGGGCTCGTGGCAGATTCAACACCCACTTATGCGTATTAGAGCTCTACTCCGGTCTGTCCATCACAGGATCACACACATTTTCCGTGCGGAAAACAGACCCGCCGACTATCTTGCCAGCCTTGGCGCCACCATACCAGACACACATACATTCCAGACTGACATTGCTCCACTCCGCCTTCGCACGCTTGTTCGGATGGACCAGCTTGGATATCCATCTTTCCGATTTTAGTAGATTAGGTTTTTGCTTTCATTAGTCTAGACATTTACTTCGGGCATCTGTTAGCCCGAAGATCGACTTTGTATTGTAGCTTCCGGTTCTTTTTCGATTTTCGGTTTTCTTTTTCTTTTTGGTTTTTGTTTTTGATTTTGGTTAGTGAGATTCTGTAGACTATTGTATCTTGTTCGTTGATATTTTGGGCCCCGATTTTGGGGTCCTTATCTATGCACAGGTTGGGGATCCAGCCCAATCCCCCGCCCTTTCGGGGCGTTGTTTGTTAAAAAAAAAAAAAAAAAAAACTAGCAACTACTAATCTTCTCTTCGGGGCCATTTGGAGCGATCTTTTCACCCTACCATTTGGATATTCCTTTGGTGCCTCCTCTTGCGCCGGATACCCGTGGACACTGTGTTACATGCGAGGGGGATCTCCTTCCCCTCTCGGTGTGTGTGTTGTTCTGAGACTGGACGCCATGAGACCGAGACCTTTACCCAACTTTTTCTAGAGAGTAAGATTGTGAGGAGAGTGGGAGCATTTTGCCACTTGGACCCATATATCCCTACCCACCACACCCCGCCCTTCCGGGGCGCTGTTTGTTTAAAAAAAAAAAACCTAGTAGCTACAGATAACTAACCTAACAACAAAAGATAACTAATCTAGAAGCAAGAAAGAAATAACCTAGCAACTTAAGACAACTAACCTAGCAACAAAACTCAACAAACCTAGCAGAAAGAAATAAATAACCTGGCAACAACAGAAAACTAACCTAGCAACAAAACACAACTAACCTAGCAACAACAGACAACTAACCTAGCAACAAAAGACAACTAACCTAACAGCATCAGACAACTAACCTAGCAGCAAGAAAGAACTAACCTAGCAACAAAAGACAACTAACCTAGCAACAAAAGACAACTAACCTAGCAGCAAGAAAAAAATAACCTAGCAACTTAAGACAACTAACCTAGTAACAAAACTCAACTAACCTAGCAGCTACAAATCAATGGCAGCCCCCACAGATTTCTTTCCCTCATCTAGAGGCCTTAGACAGGGTGACCCCCTGTCCCCCTCCCTTTTCGTCCTTGCGGCGGATTACCTCTCCCGCTGCCTTGACGGTTTCATCCGCGACTTTCCTCATATGACATATAGCACCCGTGGCTATGGTCCTCCCATCTCTCACCTCTCTTACGCGGATGACATCATTATCTACACCCGGGCGGATGATGATGGACTGGTCGAGCTCATGCGCCTTTTAGAGCACTATGGCTCGGTTACCGGTCAGCTGGTCAGTGTGCAGAAGAGCACATTCACCCTCTCCTCTTCCAGCGTGGCCAGGTGGGCTCAGCGGGTCCACGACATTACTGGCTTTGCGCGTGGCGACCTTCCGATTACCTACCTTGGCGTCCCCTTATATAAGGGCAACCTCACGAGAGCGCTCTTTGCGGGCGTCAGGCAGAGGATGATCGACAGGATCTCTGGTTGGTCGCAAAGACATCTTTCTTTCGGTGGTCGACTTGCGCTGATCAAGAGCACTCTTAGCTCTCTTCTGATTCACTTGCTTATGGTCCTCGATCCCCCTAGGTCTACTCTTGACGAGATAGACCAAATTATGGCTTGTTATTTTTGGGGTTACGAGGACGGTTCTGGGAGGGGGAGACGTACCCACTGGGTGAGTTGGGACTCCATCTGTCGACCCCTCCCCGAGGGTGGTCTTGGCATCCGCCGCCTCAGGGACATTGTTACAGCCTTCGCATACAAGCTGTGGTGGCGCTTCAGGGAAGGAACGTCGCTTTGGACTCAGTACCTTCGGGGCAAGTACTGCCCTAGACGTGCCAACCACCCTTGTTGGATGACGGCTGTTGATCATGATAGTAGGCAATGGCGGCGCCTTACTAGGGTTGGTAGGCGCACCCAGGATCACATTTTCTGGGTGCTGGGCGAGGGCGATGTTAGTTTCTGGGATGAGTGGTGGGTAGGTGATAGGCCGTTATCTAGGGATATGCAGGTGTCGCATTCCCATACCTGCTTGTGATCGACCTCTGGTCGGACGGGTCGTGGGATAGGGGGAAGCTTGATAGGGAGTTAGGGTCTGGTGCGGGTTTTAGCGGGCATTTATTAGATCAGATCCAGCAGATCCCTATCTCGGGGGTCGGTTCAGATAGCATGAGGTGGAGACTTACATCATCGGGTGTGTTTTCTACTACCTCGTCTTGGGAGCAGATCAGGCTGAGGGATCGGCCTAATCTCCTTTTTGGGGCCATCTGGAGTGACCTTTTCACCCCTACTATTTCGGTGTTCCTTTGGCGCCTCCTCTTGCGCCGGATACCCGTCAATACTGTGCTACATGCGAGAGGGATCTCCTTTCCCTCTCGGTGTGTGTGTTGTTCTGAGACTGGACGCCATGAGACTGAGACCTTTACCCACCTTTTTCTAGAGAGTGAGATTGTGAGGAGAGTGTGGGAGCATTTTGCCACTTGGACACATATATCCCTACCCACCACATACAGCTTGATCCGGGACCATACCGCCTTCCACGCGTCCCTTCAGGCCTCCTCGAGCTATGATGCAGAGATTCAGGCATTACAGATCGGCCTTCAGATTGCTGTCCACCTCTCTAGCCACATTTGGATCGAGCTAGACGCTGCGGCTGTAGCCACCCTTTTGACCTCGGGCCACCAGGGCTCGTGGCAGATTCAGCACCCGCTTATGCGTATTAGAGCTCTACTCCGGTCTGTCCACCACAGGATCACACACATTTTTCGTGAGGGGAACAGACCTGCTGACTATTTGGCCAGCCTTCGCGCCACCATACCAGACACACATACATTTCAGACCGACACTGCTCCACTCCGCCTTCGCACTCTTGTACGGATGGACCAGCTTGGATATCCGGCGTTTCACTTTCAGTAGGTTAGGATTTTTGCTTTCATTAGTATAGACATTTATTTCGGGCATCTGTTAGCCCGAAGATCGACTTTGTTTTGTAGTTTTTGTTTCTTTTTTGTTTTTCGGCTTTTCTTTTTGGTTTTTCTTTTGTTTTTGATTTTGATTAGTGAAACTCTGTAGACTATTGTATCTTGCTCGATGATATTTTGGGCCCTCGATTTTGGGCCCCTGATCTATGCACAGGTTGGGGATCCAGCCAAATCCCTCGCCCTTCCGGGGCGTTGTTTGTTTAAAAAAAAAAAACAAAAATAAAACCTAGCAGCTACAAATAACTAACCTAGAAACAACAGACAACTAACCTAGCAACAAAACACAACTGACCTATTAGCTAAAGATAACTAACCTAGCAACAAAAGACAGCTAAATTAGCAGCAAGAAAGAAATAACCTAGCAACAAAAGACAACTAACCTAGCAACATCAGAAAAATAACCTAGCAACTACAGAGAACTAACCTAACAACTATAGAGAACTAACCTAGCAACTACAGAGAACGAACTTAAGAACTAGAGAGAACTAATCTAGCAACTACAGAGAACTAACATAGCAACTACAGAGAACTAACCTAGTTGGAAGGTTAGTTGTCAACGGTTAACGCCAGAGTCAACGCCGAAAGTCAACGGATTTCGCCAGAAGTCAACGGTCAACGCCGGAGTCAACGGGTCAAAATAATATTTAAATAATTAAAATAATAAAAAGAAAAGAGTAAATGTTGGCCACACATGATATGTACCAAATCTTGTGGCTAAAAATGAGTCTTACGTCTTCACTTTAAATAAGTGGATGCATTGGAAGTTTGGAACCATTCCCTATATATGTATATATATATTGTTATATTCCTAATATTTTTATGACATAAAAATTAATAATATAATACTTTTACTAAAAATATAATACTTTTACTAAAAATAGTTTCCCTAAAAATATATGAAAAAATAAAAATTATTTTTGTAATTATAATATTTTTTTAATTATAATATTTTTCTGAAAACGAATTTCGAATCGAATCGAATATGTTCAAATATTCTAGACGAATCGAATACGAATCAAAAAATAAGTTCATTAACGAATCGAATACGAATTCGAATCCTCGAATATTTTAACGAACTCGAATCGAATATCTTAGTATTCGTTTTGATTCGATTTGTTTACATCCCTAGTTGACATTGGTAAAATGGCTTGTTAGTAATCCTGCCAAAAAAGAGCTTTGATACAACATTAATGGCTTTTACTTTTGGCTAGCTACGGGGTGTGAGGATGGTTTTGCTATTATGTCGTTTGACTTTGCTAATGACAAGTTTCTTGCTCCTATTATCCATCTGCCAATAAGGAAAAGTTTGGGAAGTTGTTGCGCTCGCGGTCGTTTTTTGCGATTCTAAGGCCATGCATCTCCAGTGCAGCTCTACTCTGGCGTGAAAATGCACTTTTTGTGCTCCAGTCCTACGCTACAATTCAACGCTATATCAGATACATGAACAGTGTTGCGCCACTCTGCGCCAGTTTTTTTTTTTTTTTTTTATTATGTAATATTAATGATAAATTTTTGTATAATATGTATTAATAAATGTATTTTTATGTTAAGTAACTTTGTACAATGTATTTTTTATGTTAAATAATTTTGTATTTTTTATTTATTTGAGTAATAAACATTTTATATAATATTAAATATACATATATACCAATTTGCAACTGCAACTTTCTCTTAATTTGGTCAAAATAAGCTTCATTTCAAGTTGCAACTTCGGCTGCCCCGTCGGCCCTCGTTTAGCGGATCGAGTATTAGCGAGAGTGCTTTCTAGAAAGCATGAGAAGAGGAGAAGTCGTTCGTGGTATTTATTTCGTATTTCGAGGCCCCGATCATTTATTTTGAGAAGTTATAATTTGAAGGTGCATATTAGTAAAATAAATAAAAATCCGTTCACGTCGGCCCCGCAAGGTCGCGTGAGATTTCGGTTTGCTGAGAAACGAGTTGGGGCGAGTAGATCTTATTGGCACGATGCCATTCGAGCCATTTATCGAGTATTCGAAGTTTCGAGCATTTATTTAGAGGAACCCGAACTAAAAACTGAAAAATAATATTAAATATACATATATAATAATTTATTTGAAATAAAAAACAAATAAAAAAAATAATATATTTAATGTAGAGTAAAATGTAGAGATAAGGGCTGGAGATGAATGCTCAACTCTACTCTAGAGTAGAGCAAAGTCCGTGCTAGAGTAGAGATAAGGGATGGAGATGGTCTAAGACTGTGGATGACAATCGTTTTATTATTCTCGAGATTTGGGCTTGGAATGCGAGAGGCAGAAGCTGGTCCCCGTGTCAACACTCGATCTCCCTGCAGGTGCTGCTTCTTGTCTGGTGGCGGGACTCACAAAAATTATAAATTGTTCCTTCAGGACTCCAAAGAGAAAAGGTGATTTGCTGCTTTACGATTGTGATTCCAGACAATGGAGAGAATCTTGGTTTTATAGCCATGTTTGGGCTATACCAAATTAACACTAAGGGGTGTCTTCAATTGAGATTTTTAAAAAAAAAAATTGAGACTTTAGAAATCTTAGTGTATTCAATTTTGATTTATTAAGACTTTTAAAAGGAGTTTATTGCACCAAATCCCCCTGTATTATATGAAATCTGCGCGTTTTCCCATGGTATTTTTAAAAATTGCATCAAATCCCCTTGTATTTAATATCTGCATGCATATTCTCTATTTGATGTTAACGCTGTTACTTTAATAATGACGACGTTACTTTTTTGTCGAATTTACCATTATGCTCTTAGAAATAAAGTCCCAATGGTGGTGATCGAACCCATGACCTTTGGGTTATAAAAATGAACTCTCTACCAATTGGGCTACTAAGCATTTAGTTATGAATGTGATTTCAAATATATATCATAACGTACAACGAAAATAATATAATAATTAAATATATATATTCTGAATTATAAATAATATAATAATTATGTAAATAGATTATATATTATAAATAATATAATGATTCACTAAATACTTTTAAATTAAAAATAATAAATGATTGAATAAATATATTCTAAATTATAAATAATATAATAATTGAATAAATTATATTCTAAAGTATAATGATAATTATAAATTATAAATAATATAATAATTCAATATGTAGATTCTATAATAATTGAATTAATAAATTCTATATTATAAGTAATATAATAATTAAGTAAATATACTCTATATTATAAATAAGCTGTCGTTCTTATTTTGTTTATTCACTTAATCGAGCCTATTGATGGTAAAGTAAATATAGCATGGCTAATTTCTGTCCTTTGAAATTTGCATTTCAATACTTCAGCGTCCATTTTTATTTTTTAATAAATGTCTTCTGGTGACTTTTTTTCCATATGCTTTCTTAGCATTTTGGTTATGTAAAATTTGCCAATAACTATTTTTGCATAAGAGCAATATTTTAAATTATTTAGAGCTTGTTTGGAAACATTTGTCAAATAGATCTTTTTGATGTAAAAGTTCATTTGGATAAGTATTAATGTTTGGTGCTAATTTTAGAGTGGAAATATGGATAAGTTGTTTCTCCAAAAATTCCATTCTACAGAAGTAAAGGATAAGGACTTCTGGAGAAGTCTATTTTCCATAAGTCCATTTAAGATATGGACTTTTCCAAAAGTGCACCACTTGAGATAATCTTTCGACAGTTTCTTACTGAACTATTTTTTGGCATGTCATGTAATCTTTTTGTTTAGAACCTGAAATGGGACTATTTTTCTTTTTTGAAAGATATTAAAAGCTACAAATATCCATAAATATATTTAAAGTTTGAGCAGGAATTGTGGAATTGCGAGAAGTTGAATAATTTTTCAAAAGTAAGGTATTTAAAGGAAGGCCCAATGAGCCTGTATATGTATGACTTACCAGTTGATATCTTTATTTATTGTTATTGCAGGAGCTTCTAACAACGCTCAATTTCCCTTTGATGCCTAAACTTAGAAGTTGGTCTTCATGAAAGTTTTATGTGGAGTGGACTGGAGTCTTCTAGACCTAGCTCATTTTATCATGGCGTCTCCCAACTTGCAAGAATTTGAGTTAAAGGTTGGTCTATCCCAAACATGTTTGTATATATTATCCCTACAATCTCCTGTAAACTGGTCATCATTGAATGAATTTATGGCTTGTATTTTTTTATTTTAAATTTTATATGTTAAATTAATGTATGACCGTTATTTTATTTTCACTTATATTTGCAGCAACAATGGTTTGATGCTGAAAGGTCAAATAGAGAAATTCAGAAGGGAGTTGAGCAGTTTCCACTGCACCAGCACTTGAAAGTTTTTCGGTTTTTAGGTTATTATGGTTGCCCAAGTGATGATGAGTAGTCAACTACTTGTTGGAGAATTGTGTCGCGCTTAAGGAGATCATTGTTGATACCCAACCTATGGAACCTCCTACCTATGAGGCAATTGATCCTGAAGACTTAAAATTGGCAGAAGAAGCACAGATTTACGCTGAAGAGCCGCTGGAGCCGCTGGTACCTAACCACATTAGGTTATTTATATGTTAACCCTTTCTGTTTTTGGTTCAAGTTTTCTTGGTTATTTATATTAGAACTAGTGTTATTTATATTAGAACTAGCGTGAGTTATTATAGCTTTGTTGTGATGTTATATCCTTCAACAACAACAACAACAACATACCCAGTATATTCCCAACAGGTTGGGGTCTGGGGGGTCAGTTGTACGCAGACCTTACCCTTGTAATTATACAAGGAGGCTGTTTCCGTAGCGACCCAAGGTGCATTGCGCCGTTTGATATTTTTTTTTTCTAGAAACTTCACTAATAGAAGAAGCACTAGAATTTAATTGAGTCATTTTGATCTAGTCCATTATTAGCACTATGCCAGGAGAATTGTCAACAATGACTCTTCCAGCTCCATTTGCAATGGACAATGTGATGTTATATCCTTCTAATATATAATTTCAGAACGCGCGGAGCTTAAGTGACAGTTTCGCACTCTTTGTATTCTTATGTGCCAAAATATTGTATTTTGCAATATGACTTTGTAATCTTATGTGGCAAAATATTATGCTTTGTAATATGACTTGGATAAAGATTACTATTTTTTTATACTAAATCGCTTAGGTTTGGATTGTCATATATACACATATTTAATATGTTTAAACTATTTCATATAAAACTATTTGTTATGTTTTTTTTGTAATGTGCATATTATCTTACTTTCTAAATTTTTTGATCTTTTCATAATATTCTTTTATGTGTTTTAAGTAAAATTATTATAAATACAACTAATGAGCTATATAAATTAGTTTTGAAAATTTAAAATAATATTGTTAATCTAGTTAGTTCTTTATTATAAAATTTTATATATTATTCCTTATTTATTTTCCAACTTCAACAAAATATAGACGGGTCTGATAAGCACTCAAGAACGCTCCTTTCCCCTCCGATATCCGACTTTCTCAATCCAAAAAGCTCCGCTCCTTTCGACTGTTTTGGCCTCTTCCGGCGACGGCGACGCCGTTTCTGCGGCCGTCGCTGGCCGCCCTTTCCTCCATTGCCGTTGTTTTCCTCGGTTTA
The DNA here is from genome assembly GCA_008636005.1 of Striga asiatica. NCBI lineage: Eukaryota > Viridiplantae > Streptophyta > Magnoliopsida > Lamiales > Orobanchaceae > Striga > Striga asiatica. The sequence goes on along the minus strand of BKCP01007182.1, from coordinate 2,093,417 downwards.
GCAGACATAGCATTCTCTTCGTCTTCGTCTCTCCCGTCTGGCGGTGGGTTGGGGATCTGCGGCGGTTCCAGCTCGTAATCCGGCGTCTTCTGCTCGTCGCGATTGGGTGGCTGTAGGTTAGTTTCCCTAACTTGATTTGGCTCTGTTTGGTGGATTGGGTAATTGGTGAATTTGGGGGTTAGGGTTCGACTTGGGTCCCTGCGATTTCTCCGTCGGGGCTGTCTGTCAGGGCCTGTTTCGGCCCGTTTGGGTGTAGGGTTGGTGGTGCTGAGGGTGGGTGTGGTTTGGACCGCTTAGCCGGGGGTCGGATCCCTGCTGAGTAGTTGGCTGATGTGGCGAGAGGGCGATGGTGAGTTTGCGGTTGTGGAAGCGGGTCGGCGACGGTGGTGGTTGGGTGGGGCTCTGGTGGCTGCCGTGTGTCTCAAGTGGGGGTTGCCGGAGTTGGAGTTCGGGCAGGTAGCAACTATCCTGGTGCAGCTCGGTATGGGTTGCGTGGGATCCAGTTTTCTTGACATGGGCTAGTGGTGTTAGCCTAGTTAGGGTTATGCTGGTTGGGGTGGCTGAGCCTGTTCTCCTCGGTCAGTGAGTGCTGTCCTTTGGTTGGGTTCGGGGGCGGGGCCCTGCCTCTTGTTAGGCCTACGGCAGTTTCGGGGGTTGGGGCTTGGCTAGGGGCCCATCCTTTGGTCAGTTGTAGCTGTTTCTTCGGCTTCGTTGTTTCTCCGGGGGAAGGTCGTTTTTTAATTCTTCAGTGTGTTTGTAATGTGTGTTGTTTTTTCGATTTGTTGTCTTTTTTTGTTCGGTGTGTTTTTGTCTTTGTTTGGAAATGAATACAGGCTAGGCATTGTGCAGTGGCTCTGTTATTTATTTTCCTTTATTTTCGGTTGTGGAGTTCTCTAGGCCGCCATGTGCATGTCCTCTCAGTTTTCTATTCCTGTTTTTTTTAGGAGTGTTTTTGGTTTGGGCCGTTGGCCCCTGTCTCATTACCCTGTTGGGGTCTTAGGATTACCCCGTTGGGGTCTTGTAATTTGTTCTCTTTGCACTTTTGTGCTTTTTATAGTACATCTATCGTTCCGGTAAAAAAAAAACAAAATATATAAATATATTTGTCTTTCATTTTGTTGTATATTTAATTATTTTATCAAACACCTGTGAAGTACACGAGTATTGTATTAGTGTTTTATTAGTATTGAATGTTATTTTGTTGTGGTATCATGTATGCGAAATATATTTGACATTTACTTATTTCGCGTTTTGTTATATATTGTTCTTTATTTGTTTTTTATCTTCGACAAAAATATTTTGTCTTTCATTTTTTGTTGTATATTTAACGTGGTCCAATGGTAATGTTTGTGAGTCACAATACCTAATATAATTCATAGATTTATTATATTTTATATTTATTAAATATAGTTTGGTTTTTTATATTATAAGGTCAATCTCCGATTTATTAAAATACTGTTTGGTTTTTTTTTACCATGCATTACTCCTCTTACGATATACTGTCCAATGTTCACAAATTATTCCAATTCTTAAAGGCTAAAAGACGCGTGTACATCTATTATTAACAGTACTTCCTATAAAACGCGCTACAAGTTTTTCTCACAAAATTACGTTCTTCATAAAACTTAATCGTAAATTAACGATGTCTATATCAATTGAAAACAAAAATCTCAACTGCAATTCCTAATTTTTCGTGATCGGCGCTTAATTTCTGAGATCGACATACAATCCTAATTTTCCCGACTCCCGATCTCCCTACTTTTCAGCCATTGAAAGCGTATGAGGTGTGCGCCACCATTCGGATCATCGCAAGCCGTCTACCTCCGCCGAATCCACCACCACGCCACAGACCGACCAGTCTCCCTCTCAGGCTCTCCGGATTCGAGGTCGTACTTCTCACCGTCTACTCGACCGAGACCAAGGCCCGCAACGGGAAGCCCGTCACAATTTGCATCCCTGATCTCGATTGCTATTACAAGCAGATATTCCCAGATGCCGAGCTGGTCAAAACGTGACTGGTGTAGATATGTTGTTGTTTGGACTGGGGGGATTGCCATTGTACACCTCAAAATTCAACCAAAAATTTGAGTGTTATCGAGAACGGGGATGGATTTTTTGGAATGAAATTTTGGTTGAGGGTGTTGAGATTGAAAGTGTGAGGGAAAGAGTAAAGGATTTTGTAATCCAGGAACATAATTCAACAAATGGGGGAGAAAAGTTGCACAAATTCCTATGTCAATGGGAATTACTGCAGCCGGTTTTGAGGATTTTGGAACATTGTTTGCTAGGGCTGTTGAATGCTGATGAGGTGGAGGATGCAACATCCATGGCCATTCACCGAATGTATGCTCGAGCTTCAAATGATTTGGTTCCTCAAGCTATTTTGGCGACTAGGAGCTTCACACTTCCTCTCGAACCCAAACGTCTGCCACACCCGCAGCTCCCGACGACTCGCACGGTGCCACGGTGGCAGATGCGGCCCATACGACGGTAGAAGATGGAAGAGAGAAAGCAACCTCACCATTTTCAATATTTTTCTAGTTTATTTTATTTTTTTCGAGCAAAATCTGTGAATTTTGTAGGAGAAAAAATGTTATGTGGAGTTTTGGAGAGTTTTATGTCAAATGAAATAGTAACAGTAATATTGTGTTAATATTTTACTCGTACAAATACAAAATGCAAAATTTTGTTGGCCTTTGTTTGTATAGATTTATATCTAGTTTATTTTCAGTTTATCTTGGGTTTATAAACAAGATTTTCTACTATTATAAATTTATATCTAATTTATTTTTAGTTTATTATAAGTTTATCTTAGGTATATAATTACTATAAATTTATATATAATTTATTTTTAGTTTATTATAAGTTTATCTTGAGTATATAATTACTATAAATTTATATAGTTTATTATAAGTTTATCTTGGGTATATAAACAAGATTTTCTACTATTAATTTATATCTAATTTATTTTTAGTTTATTATAGATTTATAAACCATAACAAGAATACAAGTAAATTTGAATTTATATATAGTTTTTTTTTCAGTTCATTATACAAGAAAAATTTATATATAGTATAATTTTAGTTTATTATAGTTATAAAATTAATATTTTATATACACAAAAACGAATCATTCACTCACAAAAGTAATGAACAACTAAAATATAAAATACAACATAGCTACAAATAAAATGAAACAAAAACCATCAATAAAAATAACCATAAGAAATATTCAAAACAAAATCTACATGAATTAACCAACCAAAAAAAAATTGCTCTTTTGTCCAGTTGTAACATCAATTAAACACATAATTCTTCCACAAAATAATTATATCAAACATTTGAAAAATATTTTCTCCATAAGGCTGATTCTACACAAACCATCTGTAAATAAAAACTACAATAAACAAAAAAAAAAAAAAGGTCAAGTCCGAAGTCGGAATCGATTTTCTTTCCAATCAGTCTCGAAATCAATAGGCCTATCCCAATGTTCCAATGCGTCTATGCAGAAGTTGTCAATCTTCAAGTAGAAATCCTCAACGCCTTAACCAAAAACGCAAATTCACAAATAAGCAAAACATAAAATGTATAAAACTAGCAATTTCCATTACTTTTAAATGCCTAAGGAGAAAAACAGAGGACAAACCCAAGGATTATTGCAAAATTAAAAGAGCACTTCACAGTTAACTTCTCATTTCAATTGCATCATTTCTAAACTAATCACAAATGTAGCTGATGAATTTTACACAAAGGTACCAATTGTCCCCAACCAATCCTAGGAACTCGAGTGCTTGTGCTATATAACAATTAACAATTACAAAACTCCATATTTGACAGTTTTTATCAATTGCAACCAAATAATAACTCACAACACATTAGAACCAAGATCACAAGAATTAACATTTCAAATATGCCAATTTCACACGGATTTAAGAAACTACATCAGCACTCAAAAGGGGGTTTCAGAAATTACGCTTCCATAACCCAGAACACTAAGATGCATGAAACGAAAAAAAGTATTAACACATTCATAAAAATCTTCTAAACAAACAAGCATTGAGAACACCACATACAACCAGCTAAAGATAAATCAAACCATAAGCACCAGTTCTTCACAAGTCCCTCAAACAATAATAAATCAAACAGTGAAATTAAAAAAAATAAAAAAAAATTAACCATACAATCAAAAGAGAATTTCATTTGATAAACCTGTATGGGATGATGGATCAAATGCCACAAGGGTAATCAAACAGAAATGTGGAAATATAAATTAAATTAATCATCAAAGAATTTATCATGGATCATACTGTAATAGAACCACACGAACATATTATTCATTTCATATTTCACACAACTCTGTTGAGTTTTTTTTTATTAAGCTAAAGCTGCACGAAAATCATATAATTAAACCTACCAAAATCGCAGAATCAGCAACAATGTCAGTCCGAGAGCCATGTACCACCCATAATGTCCGGCCTTGCCGCTCAACCTCTCGTCGAAACCCTCGGCTCGATGCCCCTCTAAGGAGAACCCATCGATGCCCTTTCAGCCCTACTCGTAATCCAACCGTCGAACCCTCGTTCAGCCACCCATGGGCCATCGAATCAATTCGCCGTCGTCGATTGAGGGAAGGGGTAATTGCGTCGTCTTATTCCAATTGAAGTAGAAAGAAATAGGAAAGCAGAAAGAGACAAATTATGGAGAAAGAAAAAGAAAAGGGGGAACAGGAGTGATGCGGCGGATGAGATCAGGATGATATAATTTTGTAATTGTGAACCCGTTAATATTGAAGTGGAATGAAGTTTTTAATCTCGTTATTTGGGAAATAAAAAAGAACGGAATGGTGTACATGATAATTCTTTCATTCTTAAACATACCTTTTTGGGTCCAAACTCTTTACTCTTTACACCCGTCCGGTTTAGAGTAGCGGCTCAAGCAGCCCAGCAGTCCTTATGGACTTCGTGATAAAGCTGGTGAGGAATCATATATATAGCTGAATTGTTTTGTTAGTGTTTCCAATATGGGACATTCACAACAAAGACGTAGCTGAATTATTGGGCCTTGCATGGCTGGAAGCTGCAAGAGTTCTTAAAGAACGTGTGACTTAAACCTTCCCTTGACAAAATTGGGCTTCACAACTTGTGCTGTCTATTTACCTGGCTTTGTGTATGTTGTGCACGCCCAATTTATCAAACAACAATAATTAATCTATTTAAGCTAATCTCAATCTTAATTATGTGGGGAAAAATAAAACAATGCTATAAGCCTACACTAGACATGCTAGCTAAAATAATTAGAACATACACGATTATTTATTTATTTAGAAAATATTATTATACACTATAAAATTAATAATAAAAATATATACAATTATATATTATTCATATAAAATAGATATAAATTATATATTAATTACACCGGTTCGACCAATGGTTCGTCCAATGAACCATTGAACCGATAGCTTCACTGGTTCGATGACTGGTTCGGTTTTCAGAACCTTGCTAAATTATATATATCATGGTTTAGTATGTGAAAGTTTTTCAATTGAATGTTTCACTAAATTATACATATCAAGGTTAGTATGTGAAAGGCCTCATTTTGTGTTACCTATATGTGGTAGCACTTAAATTTGAATATGAACATTCTAAGGTAAGTTTTAAAGTAATTACAGACTATACTGGCAAGACAATATCTGAAATAGTCGATCAGAGACGGGAGTTAATTTTAGTGAGTGTTCTTGCCCTACAATTTAAGTTACATTTGGGTCCAAGGATTTAATACAAAGACTAAAACAGAATTTGAGATGATAATTTTAAATGGTTTGATTATTTTGAATNAAGAGCGAAGAAATTGTCAAGGCAAGCACTATATGGTAAAAAAAATAAAAATAAAAAATAAAAGAAAATTTGTCAAACCAACAAAAGTAGAACAAAAAAGAAAAGGCAAAATACATTTACATGGAATATGAACTGGGAGGTAATTTTCCACCAAAGTTGATGTATATTTCACAAACAGATAACTCCCTATTATGTATTCAGTTTGAAGGTGGATCGTCTTTCCAGCGCTTCGTGAGCAGTTCGTAGTTGATAGAGGGGAGCTGCGAATGATTCTGTTGATTGCCAAGAAACAATGGTAACCAAAAATTACAGGTAGAATATAATGAAATGTTAAGTTTAGAGCATAATTGCAAAGTATCAAATAGGTTCTGGTAAGTCACAAAAGTACACTATAAGTAACGCAGTGTCGTGTTGCGTGCTCTGGTGATACTCTTCAAGAATTTCATACTTTTAAGAAGAAAAATCATATGTAAACAATGAACATGGTTGATTTGGAAAGTATGAATTTTGACTTTAAGGCTATGAATGCCCATTTAGAAACAGTCAGACGATCGAATTTTTGAGAAGTATGAATATTTAAAGAGTACGACTGTTTCACATAAAATGAATGTGATAACAACAGTTCGGCTGAAAATACCTTAATAGCAAATGCAGTCTTTAATAACTGCAACAATTATGTGCTTACCTTAAACGAGATATTGCTAAAGGAGCCGATATCAGAGCTCAAGTCGAATTCCACGAGTCCACAAATTACCTCCCTATGTTACAAGACTAAGATTCCTAAAAAAAAAATGGATCAAACTTTAAAGGGGAATACTCAGAGAGGACCACTATACTATACATAACCTTTAAAGTTCAAATAACCCAAGATTGGCATATATTCACAAACAGAAAAGTGTTATACTGAATTAAGGCAGCAGAAACGCGCACCACTTCATCTTGCTTGTGGCTAAGAATCTGTGAATGAAGCTTATATTTATATGTTGTAGACTATAGATTCAGCACAATGTAATAAGTCAAAGCAGCAGTAGTAATGACTAACGGGAACAGTTGAGAATGTTTTATGCAAAACTTCTAATCATAGAGAAGCTGTAAAACAAGAACTATATGATTTATATACAAGTGTGAATAGCAAAACAGACTGTTGACGTTCAGTCTAGTTTATGGACTAAATGGTTCATATTAAAGTTGTTCTGTTTACAAAGCTAGTTTAAATGCAAAAAACAAAAAATAAAAAAATGAATCTTAATTCAGTGGAGAAAAATCACACTTTGTGCATTTTGGCATCAATGAAGATGCACCTTTTTACCTTCATCTCTGGAGTACATGCATAAGAATTTCTGGGAAGAAGCACACAATGATGAATCAAATTGCCCTGAGTTAGCCAAGTGAAATTCATGAATGCAAATCCTCATACAAGGGTTTAAGTTAAAAAATCATTGTTTACTTATATATATACCCCTTGTATGTATATATCACAGTTGCGCGTGATAACATGTTAAAACTAATTAATCTTCTCTCTCATAAACAACATCACTGATAACTACTCCCAAAATAAATTTGAGCATGCTGAAGTGGGAGAAAATTGAATGAGAAAGTAATCATGATAGGAGGCAAAGATTTTAATTAATTGCAACTAATCAATGTGGGACAAACATGACTTCTAACATGAGGCATGTAGAGGAAAGTAAAACACTACAATATTTACTTTGCCTTTCTGGTGGTGGCTCTGTCCATTCAAACAATTAGTAACTTTAAAAGGTATCAGGGAGATGTAGATGACTTCCATTCAACCTGAATAGTATATCCTGCAAAAACGGAAAATTATAAACCTAAGCCCTTGGAATGAATTAATTCTAACATGTCCAGTAGCTGTAGAAGTTTATACTGTGGTCGTAGAATTAGAAATAAAATCAGCAGATTCTGCAGGGAGAACAGCCTATCTTATAAGCGTATCATTATCTCTTGAAGTAGCATTCATAAGTTGGACCTGCAAAAATTCATCTTAAAACTGAGTAGCAGCCTGAAAATCGGAGGGGTGGCGTGCAAGGAGCACAGCCGACAACCATATCAACTGAAACAAAATTTAAAGTAATTTAGCTTTTATATACTACAAATTCCTACCTGAGAAGCATTAACATCTAACTCCTTCGCAATAGACTGAGAAAGTTCTGAGATATGAGGCTTTAACACTGGGTACTTCATGGCCAATAACATATAAAAGGTTATGCAACCTATTTTGATTTCCCCTGCAAATCGGAGACACGTCAATTATCTGCTCATTGTCTACATTATTAAAAAATCATGAGCTAACATTGGTCTGTCTTAAGCACAAAGGCAAAACTAGTGAGAAAGCTAGTAACACCAAAAAAAACGATGAGCCACACATGTGAACTATAAAACATAATGAACTATTTCAAACGTGCATTTTGATTTCGATTTGCATTGCACTCTCCTTGAATAACTAAAAGACTTGTCTGGGAACTACTAGTTGGGGACAAAAGAATTTCATCCCAATTCCCAAGCAAGGTTAAGTTCATCAAAACCAAACTCCCCCATAGTCATGTCTTCATTACTCTTGTGAGGTTTTTCATCATCCAAGCAATAAGAATCAAAGTATTTCCACAGAACATCCCCTACACAAAAAGCCCACTTCCTAACTCCTATATCCAAAATGACAAAAAGAATTATAGGGGACACTATGACTGAATAGGAAATCATGATGACAGCATTGAGAACAGAGTTTCAACTTTGTTCAAGCAACAATTTTGTTTCAAAATCACAACACATTAGTAGAGTGTCGAAAAATGAAAATAGGAAGTCAGCAGAACTGTTCAAGCCATCATGTTCGGATTTATGATAGGTTAAGCTAAGGAGGTATGTCATGCAAGCTATTTATCCTCAGGAACATAAGCAGCTTTAAACAAAAAGCAAATCAAAATTGACGTCAAAGCACATGAAACAAAATGATAAGTAATTTTCTGGGGACAACAAGACATTCGAGAGTTCACGCGCCCGACTTAATGGGGAGAGCTTAAGGATAAGAAAGAATCTTAGGAAAATTAAACCCCTCACATGGGTAAAACCACGTGGCACCACCTGAGTGGACCACGCCTCATAACCACCTCTGACAACCCCGATGGCTCCGACAGTTCTGACAACCGAGGTAGCTCACACGCTCGCTGGTGGAGAGCTCACGCGCCCGACTTGGGCACTAAGGTATCTTCTCCCTGGTTTGTGCCCTTGGTTGTTTGTGTTTTACCCGGTTATATTTGGACTTTGAATCCTTCTTTGGTTATTGGAGTTTGCCTATCGTTCAGTTTAAAAAAAAAAATAGATATTAGAAATGAATAGAAAATAGTGAAAGAATCTATTAATATATAAAAAAAAAAGATAGGAATTATTTGAAATATAACTAAAATCCCGCCTAAAATTTTTAAAGTTACTAAACTTGGTGATTTTTTTTGCAAATTTTCAAAAATCCCACCTAAATTTGTTTTTAAATATATCTGGAAAAAATTTAAATTCAAATATTTAAAAAAAAAATATCCGAATCAGATTTTTTTGGTACATTCCATTTTATCTTAACTTCCATATAATCACATTCTAACAAACTAATTAATATAATATTTTTTTTAATCCACATTATCTAATTGGATTTTTAAGATATAATAGATATAATATTTTATCTAATTAATCATTTATCTAACCGGATTTATCTCATTAACAAATTTGTCGACTTTTTTAAAATTAAATTAATGGAACGATTATTCTTACGGATATATTTATAAAAATATTAAACATTTTGGAAACTTAAAAAATAAATTTGAATTATTATGCCTTGTACTTTATTTAATATTCAAAATTATATTTTAAATATATTAATAAATGTTTATTTTATTTTATACTTATGAGATATAATTTAAATTTGGTAATTATATTTTTAAATTAAGCAGATTTATTGGGTACATTTCATTTTATCTTAACTTCCATATAATCAAATTCCTAACAAACTAATTAAATAATATTTTTTATACATAGTTATCTAATCGGATTTTTAAAATATAATTAATATAATATTTTAACTAATTAATCATCTATCTAGCTGGATTTACCTCATTAACAAACTTGCCAAATTTTTTGAAATTAAAATGGTAAGACTATTCTTACGGATATACTTAATTAAAATGGTAAGACTATTCTTACGGATATACTTACCAAAATATTAAATACTTTATAAACTTTTTGAAAAATAAAACTTGAATTATCCCGCCTTTTACTTTATTTGAAATTCAAAATTATATTTTTAAATATATTAATAAATATTTGTTATTTATTTTTTCCTCATGTGATATAATCTAAGTTTGGTTATTAGATTCTTACATTCAAATATTTAAAGGAAAAAATCTCAATCAGATTTTTTTGGGTACATTTTATTTTATCTTAACTTTCATATAATCACATTTCTAACAAACTAATTAATGTAATATTTTTTTTAATCACTTTTATCTAACCGGTTTTTTTTAAATATAATTAATATTATATTTTAACTAATTAATCATTTATCTACTAATTATCATTCATTCTTTGTTACATGATGTTATTTATTTATTCCGGGTATTCGAGTGGCGGTGGCGGTTCAGATGGTGGGAGATGGAGGAATTAGGAAATTGAATTTTTAATGTTTTTGTTATGAATCAATGTTATGAGGTGTTTTTCGATGCTTGTTGGTTATCGTGGTTTGTTGTTTGGTTTGCGTTAATAATGTTCTTCAGAATCAACAAAAATTGATATGTTTATAAATTTCTGATAAGATAACGTAAATTGAGATTTTCTACCCAATTTCAAATGTTATATTGTCTAATTTGTTACTTTATTTATATTGAATTTTATTTTATAATTATTTTAAATTGTTAATTTAATTAGATTGAATTTGATTTTATATTAATTAAATATATAATGAGAATAGGATTTTCTATTAATTTTTTGATAAAAAAATTAAATAACAAAGAGAAAAAGATGATATAGGATAATATTTGGATTAATTTTCTAATCTATACTTATATAATAAGAATTAACATTTATCAAAATTAGTAACTTAATTAATGGTCAAAGTCAGTTTTGCATTTATTATTTTCCAAAACCGGTAACTCTTATGTCCATTTCACACCATTTATGTCCTTTTCACATGCCTTTTAAACTCATTAATTATATGGATTTAATTCTCATGAAATAACCCCAATTCACACGCCTGCGCACGCCGTCCTTATCGCATAATTTTTTATTGTAACCAAAAAATCCCATTTCACACGAGCATTCTTATCACATATTTTTTTATGGTAACCCTTTTAAACATACTTTTTTAACGATAAATTGAAGAAAATCGTATTATAAAGAGAAGATATCTGGGATAATTTTAAGATTAAAATCAAAATCTTATTATAAGGAGAAGATATTTCATACACCTTATCATTATTCAAAACTGATATTAAGTTTGTTATTCATTTCCTAAAACAAATATACGTGTTCAATTATTATCTCTAAAAAACTATACAGAACATACGCATATATATATATATATATATGTACATATACACATATTAAATTTAAATATAGACATATTTTCTTTACAAAATAGTCTAGAAAAATCTTTTTTACACAATGTTAAATTCAAATGTTCTTAGATATGTTTTCCTTCTAAAATTGTTTAGAAAAGTTGTAGATGCCTTCACATCTTTCAAAAATAATATAGAAAATTTTGAATACTTTTACATATATACTAATATAATATTTTAGGTGTTTTTAATATTAAACATGCAAATTTTATCTTCTCTTATACAAAATAATGTAAATTTCATATTTTTTTATACAAAATAGTTTTACATTGTTTGACCCCGAATCTTTAATTTATAATTATTAAGTATTGTTTATCCTCTTCTTTACTTTATAATTATTATTTTTTTCTTTCTCTTTTTAAATAGGATCAATAGTAGTTTCCACTTCCGTCAGTGACTCAAACTCGAGATCTATTTATAATACTGTTAATTTAATATTGTTCCCGTGCATCGCACGAGGTACACACTAATTTAATCTCTAATTTGACTAATAGTTGGTCATTGAATAAATTGGTATGAAATATACAAAATTGAGATATGAAAGTGCTTAAAAAAAATTGGATGATTTTGATTTGTAAATAATTTGTAAATATATATATATATATATATATATATATATACTTTAAAGTTAAATTATTTTCATTATTTTTTGTACATTAAAATCATAGATTGGTTAATTGAATTAAAAAAAAATCAAAACTGCATGGATTAGTAATATTTCTTAAATAAAAAATGTTGTGTAAAGTGAAGTGTTTAATAATATATGTTTTTTATTGTTTGTATTTATTTTAGTTCCATAATGAGATGAGATGTGATAATATAAACAATTATATTTAAAATAAAGTCTAAAAAAATATTTCAAATATGAAGTCCTCCGTGCATCGCACGAGATACGCAATAGTGTTGAAAATTTGCCGTTGAAGGCTCCGTGCAGGTCGGTTGAGAACCGGAACCGGATTTGGACCCGAACCTAGACACGGAACCGAATATATAAATAAATAAAAATAAAAATAATTTACCGGTGAATATCCAACGACCCAAATTTAATTTGGGCCAATAGGTAATCCGAGCCAATTCGTTCCGGCCCGATTTTTTTTTCTAAACAAATGTGGGTCTTCCACAGCCGGTTCTGGGCAAGGCCTGAACCGGCTGGACGTTTCACAAAAATATATATAAGTGGCACGAAACTAATCCTAACAAACTTCGAGCTTGGTTCAAGGCCCGTAGTCAACGGGCCGGTTCATGTTGAACTAGTGGGCGTGGCCATGTGTAGGGCAGGTTGGGCTAAAACGGATCTGGCCCAAATTGCCATTCCTATCCTGAAGGGGCAAAGACATAACTAAGATTACAGGTTTCAGCCCAATACGTCCACGCACTTCATCTCCATACAAGTTACATCCAAGCTCCAACCTATCTTTATCTCCAGATCTAAGAGTACAGGTTTTGTTGCAGCTCGGAGGTAAATCTTCACATGCTCTTGTTAAATAGAGAGCTTTTCCTTTATTTGATGCATATTTATATAAAATATCCTGATCTGTTGTAGATCTGCGTTTGGTCAGTCCAAACTCCAAAGATTGTTGCTCGCTTTGATGGCTGGCAGGCGTGTCAACCTTATTTCCAAGTTCGGAATTAAAAAGGTAAAATTTTTCAGACCCAATGTTGATGTATTTAGTATTTAGCATTAGATATTTTCTATTGTACCCTTATTATCTTAGTTTCTTAAGGACCAAGTTATTGTAAAACCTAATTGTACATTTATATATATATGAGAAGGGCGAGCCGCAAGACATCAGATTAGATGTCGCAAATCATTCTTTCTCTTCTGTTTTGTTCTTGTCATGGTATCAGAGACAATATTTTTTTCGTTAGTTCTCCTCTCTACTGACATGGCCATGTCCGGTGAAGGCTCATATTTTTTTTCGTTCTAGAGCAGGATAATAATATTTTTTTTTTTTTTTTTTTTTTTTTTTTTTTTTTTTTTTTTTTTTTTTATAAGAGGGCAAACGAAACATTGAAATATCATGAGAATAATACATAAACATGAGTGTATACATAAAAATCCTAAAAGAAGGCAAGTTCAAAGTAACGACCAATCGGGACTTACAAAGGACAAAACAAGGTCGTGACTCTAGATTGTGCGTCCCACATCGTCAAATCTTCAATCAACTTCAAATCACAGGAGGTCAATTCATTGCAAGGCATAATATGAAATAATTCAAAACATACTAAGCATGTCTATCCAATAAAAGACTAACATTATTGATCAAGCATCAAACTTTATACGGGAGAATCGACACAAACACACAAAAAAAACCTAACACCTAGACGGTCCATTTACCAGAACACAAGAAAAACAGATAAAACTTAAACTAGACCGAACATCACATGATAATGCAAGATACTCAAAATCCTCCCCCACACTTAAATAACGCAATGTCCACATTGCGCCCCCAATAAGTAAAGGAAAAGAAAATGAACCAAATATAATCATGCAAAGAGGTCAAGCCAATACGAGAAAAGCACACAATAAACAAATAAACTAAAATAGGGTAAGAAAATTCAAACTCAGTATGTCGCGGTGTGTCCCAAANGGAGGGCGTGACAGTCACGTCTCTTCTCATGTGACGGGCTTCTCACCACAGATGTCTGGCTCAAAGCCCGATCACCCTGGCAGCGGCGGTGTTCCAAACAGCGGCGGAGGTCGGCAGCGTGTCTGTTACAACTGCGGGAAAAGCGGACATCTCGCGGCCAGCTGTTTTGAGGTTCTCGGTTATCCCGACTGGTACCCCCGTGGTGGTGCTGGCCGCAGAGGTGGTAGGCGCGGCCGCGGCGGTCGTGGCGGGGGTGCTCCTGCCCAAGCAAACGTTGCCGCCACCGCCATGCAAGTTGGGACCTCCTCAAATGCCGGACTTAGCTCCTCCGATCGTGTTATCAGTGGATTGACTGATGAACAGTGGACTCAGCTTGTTCATTTGGTTAACTCTGCTAAACAGGACAGTAAGTCGTCATCTGGTAAGCGAAGTTTATATGATTGGATGTATGATTGTGGTGCTTCTCACCATATGACCGGTTTCTTAGAATTTTTGTGTGATGTTCGTGACATACCTGCTCGTCCTGTTCAGTTACCCAATGGATCCTTGACATCAGCCAGTAAATTGGGCACTGTTTATTTGGGGTCCTCTATTGTTTTACATGATGTCTTATTTGTACCCAGCTTACAGTGTAGTTTGATATCTTTGTTCCAGTTGTTGGATAAGTCTGGCTGTACCGCACATTTTACTAACAAGTTCTGTGTCGTTCAGGATTGCACTTCGAAGATGGTGACTGGAGCGGGTGAGCAGATAGGGGGACTCTATTTTTTCCGGGGGACAGTATCAGTTGCGTCTTCTCGAGTAGTGAAAGTTTCTTCTGATTTATGGCATCAACGGTTGGGACATCCATCGGATCGTGTTTTGTCACATTTGTCTTTTATTGATTCTCAGTCTTCTGTTTCGAATAAGTCATGTGATGTTTGCTTTCGGGCCAAACAGACAAAGGACAGTTTTTCTCTTAGTCATACTGTCAGTTGATTCTCATAGATGTCGCAAATCATTCTTTCTCTTCTGTTTTGTTCTTGTCACCCAAAAGGGTGAAATTTTGAGTTGAGATTGAAAAAGGTGAAATTTTTTTGTATGAATAATGTGAGACCGTATTTTCTATCCGGCAACAAAAAAGAGTGAAACTTGATAAGATTTATGTTGTGATTTGTGTTTAACGAAGAGTGTGAATGTGTATGAACTTGTTTCGGTGTTTGTTTGACCAACAGTGTCATTGTCTGTCAACTTGAAAATCCTGTCTCTGCTTTCAATGTTAAGTACTGTTTTGGCAGATGCTCTATGTTTCAGGCTAACCTTCATTCCTCTTACGAATATCTATTTTCTGGTCTGAACTCTGAAGCCTTTTGAAAATAACCTTCAAATATTTTCATACATATTTGCTAGTTCTTTTTACATAATTTGCATTATCAATTAGATTTCTTTATCAAATTAGATTTATTTTATGTATATAGTTTTTCCATGTGGTAGACCTGGTAATCTCGACTATAAAAAAGTTTTTTTTTTTTTNCTATAGAGTTGACAAGCAAGAACATGGTTTTTTTACTGAGTTCCACATGCAAATTGTTTATTATTGCATTATTAATGGGTTATTGCCATGTTTGTTTGATAGTGTGTTGAGAGATACCATGGTGATGATCTAATAAGTCGGTTGCCTGATGACATTCTCCTTGTTATCCTATCTTCCCTCCCATTGAAAGAAGCTGGCCGCACATGTGTTCTTTCATCTCGCTGGAGAAACTTGTGGAGTTACATCTCTTATCTCAACTTTGATGACTATAGCTCCATGGAGAAGATTATCCAGGACCCAAATTTTCGCTCTGTAGAGAGGGAAAAGTATGTAAGGTGGGTGGATTCGGTTCTCCAATCACATAGAGGATTTAGCCTGAAAGAATTAAGAATATGTTTTAGTTTAATCAAATCACCGTCAATTACGAAGTGGCTTGAATTTGCTTTTGAGAGGCACATCGAAAAGTTGGAATTGAACCTTTCAGATGGGGATTGTGTTCATGGATCAGATGAAACTTACGTGTTTCCTCAAGAGTTGTTACAGGAAAATAGCAGAATTTTCAACTATAAAACCTTAAAAGTGTTGTGCTTAGACTGCACTAAAGTCTCTGGTGAAGCTATCGAGTTTTTCTTACGTTACTGCCCATTACTCGAGCAGTTAGTTGTCTGTTTCTCCGAATTATTGACCAGTCTTGAAGTTTGTGGACCATCCCTTGTGTTAAAGCATTTGAAGATATCAAGCTGCAATTATTTGAAATCCTTAAGAATTTCTGCTCCAAATCTTACTATGCTTATACTTGATAAAATAGAAGGCCTCTTGCTTGAGGATGTACCAATGCTTCGTGACGTTTACGTGACCTTTGGAGACTCTCGGCCTGATTCTTTCTATGTACAAAGGCTAGTTCCCACACTGCTTTGCTGTCTTTCCCAATTGGAGATTCTCACCTTGAACATTATTAATAGGAAGGTAAGCTGTCGTTCTTATTTTGTTTATTCACTAAAGCGAGCCTATTGATGGTAAAGTAAATATAGCATGGCTAATTTCTGTCCTTTTAAATTTGCATTTCAATACTTCAGCGTCCATTTTTATTTTTTAATAAATGTCTTCTGGTGACTTTTTTTCCATATGCTTTCTTAGCATTTTGTTTATGTAAAATTTGCCAATAACCTTTTTTGCATAAGAGCAATATTTTAAATTATTTAGAGCTTATTTGGAAACATTTCTCAAATGGACCTTTTTGATGCAAAAGTCCATTTGGATAAGTATTCATGTTTGGTGCTAATTTTAGAGTGGAATTATGGATAAGTTGTTTTTCCAAAAATTCCATTCTACAGAAGTAAAGGATGAGGACTTCTGGAGAAGTCTATTTTCCGTAAGTCCATTTAAGATATGGACTTTTCCAAAAGTGCACCACTTGAGATAATCTTTCGATAGTTTCTTACTGAACTATTTTTTGGCATGTCATGTAATCTTTTTGTTTAGAACCTGAAATGGGACTATTTTTCTTTTTTGAAAGATATTAAAAGCTACAAATATCCATAAATATATTTTAAGTTTGAGCAGGAATTGTGAAATTGCGAGAAGTTGAATAATTTTTCAAAAAGTAAGGTATTAAAGGAAGGCCCAGTGAGCCTGTATATGTATGACTTACCAGTTGATATCTTTATTTATTGTTATTGCAGGAGCTTCTAACAACGCTCAATTTCCCTGTGATGCCTAAACTTAGGAAGTTGGTCTTCATGAAAGTTTTATGTGGAGTGGACTGGAGTCTTCTAGACCTAGCTCATTTTATCATGGCGTCTCCCAACTTGCAAGAATTTGAGTTAAAGGTTGGTCTATCCCAAACATGTTTGTATATATTATCCCTACAATCTCCTGTAAACTGGTCATCATTGAATGAATTTATGGCTTGTATTTTTTATCTTAAATTTTATATGTTAAATTAATGTATGACCTTTATTTTATTTTCACTTATATTTGCAGCAACAATGGTTTGATACTGAAAGGTCAAATAGAGAAATTCAGAAGGGAGTTAAGCAGTTTCCACTGCACCAACACTTGAAAGTTTTTCGGTTTTTAGGTTATTATGGTTGCCCAAGTGATGATGAGTTAGTCAACTACTTGTTGGAGAATTGTGTCGCGCTTAAGGAGATCATTGTTGATACCCAACCTCTGGAACCTCCTGCCTATGAGGCAGTTGATCCTGAAGACTTAAAATTGGCAGAAGAAGCAAAGATTTACGCTAAAGAGCAGCTGGAGCCGCTGGTACCCAAGCACATTAGGTTATTTATATGTTAACCCTTTCTGTTTTTGGTTCAAGTTTTCTTGGTTATTTATACAATAATGCTAAGGAGCCAACTGTTGGCTCCGTTATGGAGCCAACAGCCAATGAGACAATTCCATGTGGGGCTGTCCCACTAGCTCCAACTAGTGCATATCCCGTGCGATGCACGGATAAACAATATTAGTAATGATTATAAATTAAAGATGAGGTTAAATAATATTAACTAATAATTATAAATTAAAGATGTGAACTTAATATGTAATATAATTTATCGTATATGAGTTGTAAACAATATATAATTATCTTGTATAAAAGAATTTGAAAAAATGAATGTTTAAAGTATTAAAAATGTCTAAAATATTATATAACATATGTAAAAATATCTAAAATTTTTAAATATCATTATTGAAAGATGTGGAGGTATCTAAAATTTTTTTAAACTATTTTGTAAAAAAAACATGTCTAAAACTATTCATATTTAACATATGTATATGTATATGTGTATGTATACATGTATACATAGACAGAATGTGTACAAAATTGTCAAACAATATGTTTAAAATTATATAAAATATTATGAGTCTAATAAGAGATATTGTCTCGCGAAACGAAGTAAAAAAAAGCAAAGCAAGGCATTGAGATGATATTGATAATTAAACATAACTTCCATGTAAGTTATAACAAATAAAATAGAATTTTATATCTAAAATTACCATGCTTTATAACTCTTATTCTCTTGTAATACAAAATTATATATCACATATCTAAAAAGTATTCAAAATATTTTACATTATTTTTGAAATATGCGTGAAGTCACCTAAAAGTTTTCTAAATTATTTTGTAAGGAAAACAATTCTTTAATCTAGAGAATATGTAAAAATTTGTCTAAATATTTTTAAAACATTAAGAATACCTAAACTATTATATAAAGTGTGTAAAAGTATCTAAAATATTATATATTATTCTTGAAAAATATGAAATTATCTCATTTTTTCTAAACTATTTCATAAAAAAGATATCTAAAATCACTTAAAGTTAACATTTCTCTCTCTATATATATACACTTTAACGAATGTGTAAAAAAATTGCTCAAACAACATGTTTAAATTATATATAATATTATATATAAAAATATATTTAGAGTTATATCCACTGTTATATATTATAGTCTAAAAAACCGTTGGTCTAACAAACATTAATAATTTTAAGCAAAAATATTAGTAATTACAAATGCCATAAAAAAAATAATTAGACAATAGATATACTAAAAAAATTTTATTAGACAATAATTCGGACTTATATTTTGGAGAATTGCTTTTTTATATAGTAGATACCCTAAAAAAATTTATTAGACAATAATTCGGATTTATATTTTGGAGAATTGATTGAGCAAGATATTCGTGATTTTAAATAAAATAGTTTTGGAGAGGCCGATTTTTTTTTATTATTATTAAATAAGTGCTGACATTTAATTTATAAAAGGATTGGTATTATTATTTCTTAATATAAAATAAGTGTTATATTAAGAAGATTTAATAGGATAAGATTTTTTAATGGGATAAGATTTTCTAACGCAAAATCAGTGCATTGGTCAATTATAAAATAACAACATCCCAAAAATCTAGGAAATCATTAATTGCACGGGAAAGCTTTAAAAAAATATTTATTACCATTAATGGCAAGTAATTAATGCAAAACATGTTGACTAAGAATTTGACTTACCATTTTTAAAAAATGGTTATTCTTTCTATATAATGATAGATGTCGGACAACCCCACATGGAGTTGTCTCATTAGTTGTTGGCTCCGTAACGGAGCCAACAGTTGGCTCCTTAGCATTACTGGTTATTTATATTAGAACTAGTGTTATTTATATTAGAACTAGCGTGAGTTATTATAGCTTTGTTGTGATGTTATATCTTTCTAATATATAATTTCAGAACGCGCGAAGCTTAAGTGGCAGTTTCGTACTCTTTGTAATCTTATGTGCCAAAATATTATATTTTGTAATATGACTTTGTAATCTTTTGTGGCAAAATATTATGCTTTGTAATATGACTTGGATAAAAATTACTATTTTTTTATACTAAGGCCATGTTTGTTTTTTGGCGTTTTGGCCAAACTGCTGTTTTAGCGGTTTTGACCGAGCCAAAAATGCTAAAATTATGCCAATATACATGTTTGGTTGAATAGCTTTTTCATACAGCTTTTCGTCCAAAAAAGCTAAATTGAAAACGACACAAATACCAGCATTTCACATTGGCGTTTGTATTTAAATGGACCACTTTTTTTTTTCCTTCAAAATGATCCTTTTCTTTTTCCATTACAATTGGTTAAATGGATGCCTTTCGTGGGCCCATTTTTTTTCTTTTTGTTTTTCCTTTATATTATTAATATTTAGTATTATATTTAATATATTGATACAACTTGAATGGAAAACTATGTTTTTAATTATGGTTGTTATTGTTATGCAAATATATTTACTTTTTTTTTTAACTTTATTTTCGTTTGAATGCCTTCCTTGTGTTATATTTATTTTTATTATATTTGAAATTACTTTGGTAAATATTTAAAAAACTAATTGTTTTTATTTCTTAAATAATGATAAGCTCAACATAAATATGAATGATAAAGTATGTTGATGTCCTTATAAGTATTTTACATGTTAACAGCTAATTAAAAATAACCAATTTTACCAAATACTCTTTTACAAACTGTTAACACAATCAGTTGGTCATTTAAGCAATTATAGCAATGATTAAATAAAAAAATATTAAATTATTATAATATTGTTAAAAGTAATTAAAATATTGATAATTAATAAAAATATTTAATTACCAAAAATAATTTTAATTAGCACATTTAATTTCTTGCGTTTATTTCATGCATTGTTGCTATCATTTTTTTTTTTAAATTTTAGTTAATGGGCTATTTGAAAGATAATGATGAAAATTTTGTTGTCATTTTCAAATACCAATTTGTATTTAAGTACATTAAACCACATTTTATATTTTTAATTTATATTCTTTCTATTATTATACTTTAATTATATAAGTATGAAAACTTAATTTAATTTAAGAATCAATTTAACTTTTGTTGATATACAAAATAATTACATAAATACAATTGGTATTTATTTCCTTTTCAATATTTATATATATAACAAAATAAGTAAGTTAATAATATTAAACCTTAATTTAATTTAAGAATCAATTTAACTTTTGTTGATTACAAAAAATAAACATAAATACATTGGTATTATTGCTTTTTAAATATTTAAATATATAAAAAAATAAGTAAGTTAATAATATTAAATATTTTTTTACAAATCAATCAGCTGGTCAAAACAGCCAATACTAACAGCTGGTCAAAACAGCTATTACAATCCGCTATCCGCTAAAGCTAACCGCCAATTACCAAACAAGGCCTAAATCGCTTAGGTTTGGATTGTCATATATACACATATTTAATATGTTTAAACTATTTCATATAAAATTATTTGTTATGTTATTTTTGTAATGTGCATATTATCTTACTTTCTAAATTTTGTGACTTTTCATAATATTCTTTTATGTGTTTTAAGTAAAAATATTATAAATAAAACTAATAAGCTATATAAATTAGTTTTGAAAATTTAAAATAATATTGTTAATTTAGTTAGTTCTTTATTATAGTTTTTTATATATTATTCTTTATTTATTTTCCAACTTCACCAAAATATATAAATATTTTTGTTTTTCATTTTGTTATATATTTAGTTATTTTATCAAACACCTGTGACGTACACGAGTATTGTATCAGTGTTTTATTAGTACTATTGAATGCTATTTTGTTGTGGTATCATGTATGCGAAATATATTTAATTATTTTATCAAACACCTGTGTACTACACCAGTATTGTACTAGTGTTTTATTAGTATTATTATTGAATGCTACTTTTTTGGAATTAATGACACCCCTTATCTACTTATTTAAACATTTTACATTGATATCCCCAACATATTATTTAGACAATATGGGGCCCATTGTTTCCAATTATACTCCTTTTGTGGACACGTTTAGGTTTAAATTAGTTATTCATTAAGTGACGGTTTTTTCTTTTCATCTTTATTAATTATCTCTCTTATAGTATCAGGATTCTTTCCATATCTTTTCTCTCTCTTATTTCCTCTCTCTTCCTTTTATCTTTCGTTCTTCTTTCTCTTATTTCCTCTTCTTCCTGTCTCTTTTCTCTCTTTCTTATTTCATCTCTTTTTTGTCCCGTCTATTTTGTATCTTCTGCCCAAAATTCATATCGACTACACCCAGAAAATTAGGATGCAATTTGCGACGCTCTAGTCCTCGTTGTTCGAATTTATGGCGACTAACTCGATGTCGATTTTCCTGTGATATTTCCAAATAGATGATTCCATGCCGTCGACAGCCTCGGAGGAGAAGGATTCGCATCACGGTGACTCTTCTCGCAGCTAAAAAAAATTCAGGTAACTCCCTCTCTGAATTTCATCTTCATTTTTTTTATCCTTCTTTCGATTTCTTTATAAAAAATTTAGGGTCCTTTTACTTTGCTTTTCGGCTTAGATGACTAATTATTTGGGGAGAAAACGGCGGTTGATTTGAGAATTTTTGTCAAAATGAACAAAAAATTAATAGTTTTTATGTGGATGTGGTGCTACTAAATATTAGGATCTGGTTCAGGTGAAGACAATTTTTTTGGGAATTAATTTGGTTTTCTATTTTCTTGTGGTGAGATTCGTTTTGTGGTGTTTACATTGATTATTTTAGTGAGTGAAATTGTAATTTATTGTGGATTATGTTTACTCTTCCAGTTGAGTGTCGTGTGTGTGTGGAGTCTGTATGTTAACATCGAATATGGTGTTGTTGTATATTGATTATTCAGTAACTGTTTTTAATTTTTTTTCATTTTGTTTGACTGTTGTTATGTTATAGTAACAGTAGTTTTCATGTTGCTTGATTGTTGTTATGTTATTATTTTGTTGTTGCATTGAAGTTTTTAAGTTTTTATGTTATATTGACCGTTGTTTTCATGTTGCTTGATTGTTGTTATGTTATTGTTTTGTTGTTACATTAATTTTTTTTTTTTTT
>BKCP01007182.1:2054304-2070101 GCA_008636005.1 Striga asiatica | reverse complement strand
AAAAAGAAATGTAAAAAGAAAAATAAAAAGAAAAAGTAGCAATCGCATTTATTGCCACTCCGTCTCTCTCTCTCTCTCCAATAGTAATTACACGTGTTACTCTCATTTTTCTCACTTTCCAACACAAATTTAGACTAGCTATAATTTTATCTTATTTAAGAATATGTCGCAAATTGTCACATTATCTTTACATTAACTTGTTTATTTATTTAATTAAGAAAATTAATTTATTTGTTGATTGCACATTATTATTTTATTATGACTTACTTTTGGTTCATTACATGAAATAAATCATCTGGTTTAAAGTTTATCTAATAAATATTTAAAATATTTAATAAAATTATTTGTGGCATTATCATGTAAAGGCAAAAGCATGCCATTATTTTATATGTGTGATGATATTTTTTTGTTTATCTTATGTCCTTGTTGTTAGCTTTATTATGAAGTTAGTATTTTACACTTAAGATTATATAAATTGTTTCAATCCTCATAAAAAAATTAAAAAATCATTGTTAATATTATATGAACACGTCACTTTAAAAAATAGAAAATTATGTCATTCACCTGCAAATATTTATTTATTTGCACATTTACGAGTTTTTATTTTTAATTACAAATATACTAACTTATGTTGTTTATTTTTTTTTTTTTCGGAACGATAGAAATTTTATATAAGAGCACAAATGTTGTTTATGAATGACTAATTTTTAGTTTATTTTTGTCATTGATTTCTTAATTTTATTATTTTTTGAGGTATGACTTATTTATGAATGACTTATGTATACTTTTACTTTGAATTTCAATTTTTGCAAAAAAATAAAAAAGTATAATAAACATGTAAAACTAAAAAAAGATTAGTGTTTGACCCAGGGCCTCAGAATGTGTAGGATCGGCTCTGGGTATCTTGTACGTGAAATATATTTGGCATCTACTTATTTCACGTTGTGG
Organism: Striga asiatica; assembly: GCA_008636005.1. Classification (NCBI taxonomy): domain Eukaryota; kingdom Viridiplantae; phylum Streptophyta; class Magnoliopsida; order Lamiales; family Orobanchaceae; genus Striga; species Striga asiatica. The sequence goes on along the minus strand of BKCP01007182.1, from coordinate 2,069,153 downwards.
TCCAATGGTAATGTTTGTGAGTCACAATACCTAATATAATTCATAGATTTATTATATTATAAGGTCAATCTCCGATTTATTGAATACTGTTTGGTTTTTTTTTTACCATGCATTACTCTTCTTACGATATACTGTCCAATGTTCACAAATTATTCCAATTCTTAAACATACCTTTTTGGGTCCAAACTCCTTACTCTTTACACCGGTCCGGTTTAGGATGTAGAACCACTGGGGCCAAAACCGGCTAAATCGGTTGAACCGGTTCAAAACCGGTAAAACAACAAATCAAGTAGCGGCTCAAGCTGCCCAGCAGTCCTGGTGGACTTTGTGATAAATCTGGTGAGCAATCATATATATAGCTGAATTGTTTTGTTAGTGTTTCCAATGTGGGACATTCACAACAAAGACGTAGCTGAATTATTGGGCCCTTACATGGCTGGAAGCTGCAAGAGTTCTTAAAGAACGTGTGACTTAAAAATTCCAACTAGACTGTTATTCCCTTCCTTGACAAAATTGGGCTTCACAACTTGTGCTTCTATTTACCTGGCTTTGTGTATGTTGTGCACGCCCAATTTATCAATCTATTTAAGCTAATCTCAATCTTAATTATGTGGGGAAAAATAAAACAATGCTATAAGCCTACACTTGAAATCAGACATGCTAGCTAAAATAATTAGAATATACACGATTATTTATTTATTTATTTAGAAAATATTATTATACACTATAAAATTAATAATAAAAATATATACAATTATATATTATTCATATAAAATAGATATAAATGATATATTAATTAAACTGATTCGACCAATGGTTCGTCCAGTGAACCATTGAACCAGTAGCTTCACTGGTTCGATGACCGGTTCGGTTTTCAGAATCTTGCTAAATTATATATATCATGGTTTAGTATGTGAAAGTTTTTCAATTGAATGTTTCACTAAATTATACACATCAAGGTTTAGTATGTGAAAGGCCTCATTTTGTGTTACCTATATGTGGTAGCACTTAAATTTGAATATGAACAGTCTAAGGTAAGTTTTAAAGTAATTACAAACTATACTGGCAAGACAATATCTGAAATAGTCGATCAGAGACGGGAGTTAATTTTAGTGAGTGTTCTTGCTCTACAATTCAAGTTACATTTGGGTCCAATGATTTAATACAGAGACTAAAACAGAATTTGAGATGATAATTTTAAATGGTTTGATTATTTTGAATAGTCTAGAAAAATAGGTGTCAAGGCAAGCACTATATGGTAAAACAACTCAAATAAAAAAAAAAAGAGCGAAGAAATTGTCAAGGCAAGCACTATATGGTAAAAAAATAAAAAATAAAAGATAATTTGTCAAACCAACAAAAGTAGAACAAAAAAGAAAAAGCAAAATACATTTACATGGAATATAAACTGGGAGGTAATTTTCCACCAAAGTTGATGTACATTTCACAAACAGATAACTCCCTATTATGTATTTGAGTTTGAAGGTGGATCGTCATTCCAGCGCATCGTGAGCAGTTCGTAGTTGATAGAGGGGAGCTGCGAAAGATTCTGTTGATTGCCAAGAAACAATGGTAACCAAAAATTATAGGTAGAATATAATGAAATGTTAAGTTTAGAGCATAATTGCCAAGTGTGGTTCACAAAAACTGTACCTGATTCAATATTAATGACTCAGAAATTGTACCTCATTTGTGCTTGTTTTGTTTTCAAGGATTCACCATAATAAGTTTAGTTAAAAGAATCAAAGTATCAAATAGGTTCTGGAAAGTCACAAAAGTACACTATAAGTAACGCGGTGTCGTGTTGCGTGCTTTGGTGATACTCTTCAAGAATTTCACACTTTTAAAGAGAAAAATCATATGTAGACAATGAAACATGGTTGATTTGGAAAGTACGAATTTTGACTTTAAAGCTATGAATGCCCATTTAGAAACAGTCAGACGATCGAATTTTTTAGAAGTATGAATATTTAAAAAGTAAGACTTTCACATAAAATGTATGTGATAACAACAGTTCGGCTGAAAATACCTTAATAGCAAATGCAGTCTTTAATAACTGCAACAATTATGTGCTTACCTTAAACGAGATATTGCTAAAGGAGCCGATATCAGAGCTCAAGTCGAATTCCACGAGTCCCACAAATTCCCTCCCTATGTTACAAGACTAAGATTCCACAAAAAAATGGATCAAACTTTAAAGGGGAATACTCAGAGAGGACCACTATACTATACATAACCTTTAAAGTTCAAATAACCCAAGATTGGCATATATTCACAAACAGAAAAGTGTTATACTGAATTAACGCAGCAGAAACACGCACCACTTCATCTTGCTTGTGGCTAAGAATCTGTGAATGAAGCTTATATTTATATGTTGTAGACTATAGATTCAGCACAATGTAATAAGTCAAAGCAGCAGTAGTAATGACTAACGGGAACAGTGGAGAATGTTTTATGCAAAACTTCTAATCATAGACAAGCTGTAAAACAAGAACTATATGATTTATATACAAGTGTGAATAGCAAAACAGACTGTTGACGTTCAGTCTAGTTTATGGACTAAATGGTTCATATTCAAGTTGTTCTGTTTACAAAGCTAGTTTAAATGCAAAAAACAAAAAATAAAAAAAATAAATCTTAATTCAGTGGAGAAAAATCACACTTTGTGCATTGTGGCATCAATGAAGATGCACCTTTTTACCTTCATCTCTGGAGTACATGCATAAGAATTTCTGGGAACTACAGAAGCACACAATGATGAATCAAATTGCCCTGAGTTAGCCAAGTGAAATTCATGAATGCAAATCCTCATACAAGGGTTTAAGTTAAAAAATCATTGTTTACTTACTTATATATACCCCTTGTATGTATATATCACAGTTGCGCGTGATAACATGTTAAAACTAATTAATCTTCTCTCTCATAAACAACATCACTGATAACTACTCCCAAAATAAATTTGAGCATGCTGAAGTGGGAGAAAATTGAATGAGAAAGTAATCATGATAGGAGGGAAAGATTTTAATTAATTGCAACTAATCAATGTGGGACAAACATGACTTCTAACATGAGGCATGTAGAGGAAAGTAAAACACTACAATATTTACTTTACCTTTCTGGCTCAATTTTCCATTCAAACAATTTGTAACTTTAAAAGGTATCATGGAGATGTAGATGACTTCCATTCAATCTGAATATTATATCCTGCAAAAAGGGAAAATTATAAACCTAAGCCCTTGGAATGAATTTATTCTAAAATGTCCAGTAGCTGTAGAAGTTTATACTGTGGCCGTAGCATTAGAAATAAAATCAGCAGATTCTGCAGGGAGAACAACCCATCTTATAAGCGTATCATTATCTCTTGAAGTAGCATTCATAAGTTGGACCTGCAAAAATTCATCTTAAAACTGAGTAGCAGCCTGAAAATCGGAGGGGTGGCGTGCAAGGAGCACAGCCGACAACCATATCAGCTGAAACAAAATGTACACTAATTTAGCTTTTATATACTACAAATTCCTACCTGAGAAGCATTAACATCTAACTCCTTCGCAATAGACTGAGCAAGTTCTGAGATATGAGGCTTTAACACTGGGTACTTCATGGCCAATAACATATAAAAGGTTATGCAACCTATTTTGATTTCCCCTGCAACTCGGAGACACGTCAATTATCTGCTCATTGTCTACCATTATTAAAAAATCATGAGCTAAAATTGGTATGTCTTAAGCACAAAGGCAAAACTAGTGAGAAAGCTAGTAACACCAAAAAAACGATGAGCCACACATGTGATCTATGAAACATGAACTATTTCAAACGTGCATTTTGATTTCAATTTGCAATGCACTCTCTTTGAATAACTAAAAGACTTGTCTGGGAACTACTAGTTGGGGACAAAAGAATTTCATCCCAATTCCCAAGCAAGGTTAAAATTATCAGAACCAAACTCCCTCATAGTCATGTCTTCATTACTCTCGTGAGGTTTTTCATCTTCCAAGCAATAAGAATCCAACTATTTCCACAGAACATCCCCTACACAAAAGCCCACTTCCTAACTCCTATATGCAAAATGACAAAAAGAATTATGAGGGGACACTATAACTGAATAGGAAATCATGATGACAGCATTGAGAACAGAGTTTCAACTTTGTTCAAGCAACGATTTTGTTTCAAAATCACAACACATTAGTAGAGTGTCGAAAAATGAAAATAGGAAGTCAGCAGAACTGTTCAAGCCATCATGTTCAGATTTATGATAGGTTAAGCTAAGGAGGTATGTCATGCAAGCTATTTATCCTCAAGAACATAAGCAGCTTTAAACAAAAAGCAAATCAAAATTGACGTCAAAGCACATGAAACAAAATGATAAGTAATTTTCTGGGGACAACAAGACATTCGAGAGTTGTGAAACATCACTGATAGGAGGTTTACTCATTGATTCAAGTGGAAAAACAAACTTCTCAATTACAAGCTTCAACATACCAAATAAACTTCCAATTCCCTAACAACTTGAACATACCAAAAATAGACAAGGTCCTGACAATCTAAATCGTAAACCCTAGTTATCCCGCTTTGAGTTTGAGCTTAGAAATGCGTGCGTTTCGCTTCATACGCTGAAAATGGGGGGTGTGGACTTGAGCGCGCGCATAGCCATTGAAACCGGAATCTTTCTTGAGAGCAATTACAGCATTGAGATCTTCCTCTGTCTCTACCCAGATGTGGGTGCTCGATAGAAGAGCCCGCAACATTTCAGCAACTTGGCCTTCTGCTAGCTCGAGCTGATCGTTAGCTGCTCTGTAGTTGTTCTGAAGCGATTCCCAGGACGGTGGGACACCTTCCTCCAACCGTTTGCCAGCCCTCTTCACAGTTTCTCCTTCAGCTTTTCCTTGGCCGTGATATACGCGCGTAATTCATTAACAGAAGACATGCCAAGAATTTTGGGATTTTTTCACAAATAATTTGGAATTCAGGATGAGGGAAATGCTCACATGGCCACAGTGGGCACATGTTAATATGCCTACTGACTTATGTGACATGCACACATTGGTGATATTATGTTAATATGTCATTAACATACCAATGTGTGCATGTTACATAAGTCGGTGGGCATATTAACATGTGTCAACTGGGCATGTGAGTATTTCCCTGCAGGATAATATGGATTCTATTTGATTTGCAATAGAATTTATAACCCGAAATTAAAGGCGCTAACTTTGCTGATTGGTTGAATAAAGAAAGTGCGGATCGTGACTACAGCCGTTGGATTGATTTTTTTTTTTTTTCTTAGTATTTTTTAATTGAGTTTTACTTTTTTTTTAATTTGTATTGTGAAGGGTTTAAAACTTCTGAATCCAACAAGAAGATACATAGAGTTATATGTAGGTTCTTCATTTGGAGGAAGGATGAATTGTCATTTGAAGGAAATATGGATTGAAGATGATTACTTGTCTGATTTCATATACAACTAAGAAGGTACACATATACATGGCATGCATTTGTGGTTGTCATTGACTTATTGCTTGAATATTAAGGGTGGTATGGATCACCACACATAGTTCCCAACATCAATATAACTCTTTTAATTTTTTTTTTTTTATTGATATGCAACAAACATCTTTTGAGGATTGTAATGCTAAAGGTAATGCCAAACATTACTTAGTATTAATTATCTTCGATTTTTTTTTTTTTTCTCTTAGTGATTTAATATTAGTTAGTACTTATTCTATTAGAATGAATAGTTGCAGTTGTTCCCAGGCATCTCATTCACAAGACTCACCTCTTATATTTTACAATGATTGACCAGTATGAGTGTAAAGTATTGACAAATGGGAATGCTGGTGAAATAGTTTTCATACATACAGACAGGTCAAAGATTGAATCCGCTGTTGAATTGTCGGCTCGGCCTGTTGAGCGACAAGCTCTTGATCACATCGACCACGGGTCAGGGGCCCGACTAGGAACCGGACTCATATATATATCGAGGCATGTTTCGAGCCTTCCGAAAAATAATTCAAACTGAGTGTTCTGGGCTCGATTTAGGATCCTTGGTCCGGAGCTGGCGGATTGACACCATAATTTTTATAATTCAAATTCAAAACTATACTATTTCAAAAAAAGAAAAAAACAATGACCACCAAGTCTGGAGCTTGGACCGCTGGTTTTTGGAACCGCCTCGGTGCTTCTCCAATGCCCGAAAATGGTGGACCGGGTCGTTTGATCATGTCTAGATATATAGAATGAGTTTAACACCATCAATTTTGAACCCCTTTCATATTTTAAAGAAGATAATTTTATTTGATAGTTTCTGATATCACGACGATTATCAAGAGTCAAATCTCACTTTTTTTTTAATGTTGGTTCATACATGAATAACTTGCCATCAGTCATAGTCAACTCGGTATTGTTGTTTCTAGAGTTATGAACAATAATGAATTACAATATTAATGTTGTCACGCTAGAAAAAGGCACGCCAATAAAAGATATTATATATACAAAAGAATTTAATAATATATAAATAAATCTTTTAAGATTTCACTTTTTTTAACAGTTATTTCCTTTTTATATATCTTTCGTGCATTTGCACGGGCAATCGTACTAGTTCAACAAAATAATGGAACTCACAAACATTGTTTGCATCATCAAATCAAACATTGTGCTCCCTCTTCCTTAACCAATGTCGACCCCTAAAAATCCTATAAATTTCGACTTCGATTCAAAAATTGAGAAATTTTCAAACCCAAATCCTAATTCTACTTCCAATTGTATGCGCACGGCCAAACCGCCAAGCAAAACCGCAGTTTTCCTAATTGGATCTGCAGGTGACACCGCCACCGGTGCTTTTTATAGTTTCTTGGTCTCCATCTTTGGGTTTGGTAAGATTGCTTTCTTTGAATTCATCATCCTCGTAACGCCAAGTCTTATCCGTCGCTGGTAGAGTGTAGTTCGGCGGTGGGTTTTAGACGTGTCCAAAGGTCAGGTCGGTTCACGGCCCAGCCTAGCTCGCCGGGTCTGTGGGCCTCCTCTGCTGGGCCCGTAACTGGCCCAGCTATTTCTATGGGCCGGTTCCTTGAACCGACCCACATGCCCTTATCAGGTCAAAGACACGACCTTCGCTTATACGACCTTCAGGTCATAATGACTTTGAGCTCCATGAGGTGCTCGGCTCCTCACTGTTTTGTTCAGGACGACTCGTCTCTGAGCTACTACATCGATCTCCTTGACGAGGACAAACCTTGACATTGAGCTGAGGCTCTCTTGAAGCGATCGAACCCGAGCTAACCGCCTAGGCCAGTTCACCGAACTATCATGGATGCTAAATCAACTAGTATGCACTTTTATTGAAATACTATTAACCCACCAACAATTAAACCGCCAATATATTGTGATAAACAAATGAGTTAGATTCCATCGTACAACAGTTATGTAATCGATGCTTTGCAGACTTTTAACAAAAATGAGTTAAGGCACATCCTGCGGTTTAACTACCGAAGTAACCTAGGAGCAAACTACAAGGAGCAAACTAAAAGGGTCTAAGACTGACAGACAAAAACATAAAAATAAAAATAAAAACAAAAAAAAAAGCATTTTATCACGCATAGATCGAACAACATGAAACAAAATGGTCAAAAACTAAGGTCACTCAATTTCTTGCATGCACATGGATTTTTAATCACCTAAAAAAATTATGTTACAACTTCTTTTCTCCTTAACCCATTCCTCATCCTATGAACAACTTGATGAAAAAGGTCGACTATCGGCCGACACATAGCTTGCAACGGCAGCCTCACATGCATCTCCCAACACGTATGTATCTCGATGCAACTAATATGATGGACTTGCTCACATAATTCGTAAGAGAACCAGCTTTGCTCGGTATTGGAAGGATTAACAATGGTTGCCGAGAGCACGTAGGCCGAGGCCGCGTGCTTCACTAGCTCGTTTCTTATGGTTATGTTGTTGCATGGGTCGTCGGCATTTTTTGGTGACGAGGTCAAGATTATGTCCTTCAGGCTAGTGTACCTATATGTACAACAAACATGGACATAAGTTAAATAAATAAATCACAATATACATTGGCCAGTGTTTTTTTTTTTTTTAGAGATTACAACAAGGTTATAGACCAAAATCAGAGACATACGAAGAAAAAGAAATCAATAAATCACAATAGTACATTGGCCAGACATTATATGTACAGTTCTGTAGATCAAAATATTGAATTTAGAGGACTTTTGCTTTCGAGAAATTTCATTTTTGCATGGAGAATTAAAGGATTATTTTTAAAGATTTATTTTAAAAAATAATGAATGATAGTAATTATTACATATCATAAAAAAATTACTAAAAAATTCCCAACAAAAAAAAAGGGAGTTGATTATATTTAATTTTGCTTTCGCACCTGGGAAGATTATCAGTTTCCGACTCGCCGTCACTACTCGTAGCCGTAGGCGTTTCAAACCGGCGCCGAAAAGAAGGCGCGGCCTTTAATTTGGGTGACCCTATATCCATAAACCTATCTCACGAATTCATCTTTTTTATATACAAAATCCTTTTGTATTTTCACAAATATTTAAAGAAAATTGATTTTTCTAGCTTGATATGAATTCCAGGAGCCTTAATCAGGCCTTTATACATTGAATAATTTGGACTGCCATGCGAAAGGGTTTCAAATTGAAATTAATTAAGGTTCTTGAAAATCAAAGAAAAATCAGAAAATGACGCTAAAATCAAGACTCTGAAACTTGGAAACCATTATCGCTAATTGTTGAGCAAGAAAATGTGCGAGTTTTTTAAATGACACGTGGAATATCATCCTTAAAAAATGTGAAGAGCACGAGAGGGAATAGTGACCGTTGGATATATCCTAGGTCATAGGACATTGAAACGGACAATCATGAAAAAAAATCTTTGGCTTTTAGTATATCTTTAGAGCATCTCCACAAGTATGTGAATTGTTGGTATTGTAGAAGTACTCCGATAAAAAAAACTTCTCGAAGAGATGGAATTATTTTAGAAGTCTTTCCACATGTGAAAGTACTTCTAAAAGTCTTAAATATATTATTTATATATATATTTAAATTATCATTATAATAATATTTATGTAATAATTATTATTTGTTAAAACATGTATTTAATATTTACAAAAATATTAACTAAATTTGAAAAAAAATTTCAATTTCTAATCTAAGTCGTTGATTAAATTATAGTTTGTTAGTATTTATTTGTACACAATTTATGCATATTAAGATAAGAGTCATTTTCTATGCTAGTATACATGTGAATCATGCAATGTTGCTATCATTGACGTGGTTCATTTGGGTAAAATAATATATTATAAATCATCAGCAAAATGTTGAGAGAGAGAAAAGAAAACATTAGTCAAAAGCTAAAATATAATATACTTTGTATATAGAAGTCATAATTTAGTCTTAATTCCTTAGTGTTATACAAGACCATGGAAATTCAATTATATAATTCAAAAAAGCTTTCTTCATAACCTCACTTCCCAAAGGTCAAAATAATAAAAAGAAAATGACATTTAACACCTCTGATCAATAGCCCAAAAAAGAGGGAAAACAGAAAGAAAAAGTCATTTACACCATATAGTTTTTTATCTTTCAAATCCATGAATCTCAGTCCCCATATATAGCAGCTTCATAGAACAACAACCATTATTAGTTGAGGATCCATTTCTTAAACAGACACCATTTGCAATTCCACCACAAACAGCCACCACCTTATAGAAGTAAGTAAGCCTCGGTATATCTTCAGTTTGTCAAATTTTTAGAACACTGCATAATTTTACAGTGAATGTCAAGTCTGTAAAAATTAATCACATTATTTCGTTCGAAAAATATGAACAACTTCATATCTTTCACCAAAATGGTGAAAATAAAAGCCTAATCCAATTCAACCCAGCAGCCAAAAGTTGTACACAACCTAATATTCTATTAATGGCTGCCATCTACCACAAACAAGTAAAAACAACACAGCATAGAAAAAAAAACAGAAGGTCAGATCCACATCAGAAGCTATAAACGTCACAAACCCAGCATTGATGAAAATGGGAGGAAAAAGAAACAGATAATAACAGCATTGATGAACAAAACCAACAATCGTCTCCTATAGCTTTTACACAATTAAGGAAACCTGTTCAAATTACAAGGAAAATTCACTAAAACATTATCCGTCACATACCTGGACTAAAAGAAGCCTCGTATCTTCTAAGTAGCAAAATAGTACGTTAATATATACCACGTTTGGCTGAGCAGCGTCCCAGACGATTTAGATTTCACTAAATGGTCATTCATCATTGACAGTTTCATCATAACCAATATTATATACCCCCACATAGATAATCAATTTGCTTCAATAATCTTGCTATACAGTATACAGTGCAAGGAAAGCCAAATTTTGTAACATCATTGCTATTTCAAGAATATCTTGAACGAAGAAACATTTAAGCAAATTGTATCTTTAACAGCCAATATCACCCTCAGAAAAAAAGTAACTACGGCACCACAAATAGCACAAAATCAGTCTAGAAAGAATCCTTCCCACACCACTAGACTACACAAAACTACTGCTTCCTTCAACTACCAGAATCTGAACAGCTAAAAAACCAAATCATTCATCCGAGGTGCCGCTTCAAAATCCAAAAACAACTAAAACGCCCAACTCCCAAGTCAGAAAACCACCAAGAAGCTTCTGCTTCCATGCCATGTCATCACAAAACTTAGCCACAAAACAGCAACACAGAAAGCCTCACCTGATCGTGACAAACTTATTTGTACCGTGTTTGGCCCAATAGCTCCTGAGATCAATCGGGCTCGAGAAATTATATCCCTCGCGCGTGAGCTTTTCCAGCACCTTCTTGAAAGCCCCTATGCTCATCTTCCTGCCCGCAATTCTTGCTCCACGTCTCTTGGTGCTCATGGGCAGAGGGTACACAGAAAGCTTCGTGGTACAGCATGCGGACTGCCACCCCCCCGAACCCCACCTGTAACACTTCTCTGGGGTGCCCGTGCAAGAGCAGACTGGTGTGGGAATATCCGAAACATTCATGTGAATTCCATTGATCTCGATCTCAGCCTGTTTCTTGGGGCCCGGCCCATCACGTGGGGCCCGAGGGGCTTTGGTCCTTGGCTTCTTCTTCTTCTCCTTCTGGGCCTGGGCCTGGGCCTGGTTTGAGGTCGGGCCGCGGGCTCTCTTCTTTGCTGCAGGCCCAAAATGGCTTTTTTCTCGCTTCTCGCTTGTGGGGTCAGTCTCGGAGGCAATTTTATCGTGTTTGGGCGGATTTGTGATGGGCTGGGGTGTCTCGGGAGAGATTCCGCAGCTCGGCAGGTAATAACCGGAGATTATGTTCAGGTACTTCTCGTGGTTTTGGTTCACCCAATAGTAGTCCATGGGGATGTGGGACTCAGTAATGCGGTGGGGGTGGAAAGGGCCGCCATTGGTGGAGGCCGTCGGATTCGAGTCTGTGTGGCTGTGGGCCCCAGCAGTGTCGAAAAGGGGCTTTTCCGAAATGGAGGGCATTAGCTGAAGGCCCAGGTGGTGATTCTTGAGAGTGGAGGCTGGGGTATCAAGAAAACCCCAATTTCTCAAATTCATGTTTCCATTTCCATCCATTTCTTTTTTTCTTTTTTGCCCTTTTGCTGTACTTTTTTTTTTCTCAATCAGCAGGTAAAACGAGGACTTGAGGAAACAAAAGCAAGGACCTTTTTGAGAAAATTCAGTGTTTTTTTGAAGAGAATTTGTGATTTGAGCACCGCTGAGATTTATCTTACGCCAAACCAAACCCTACAGAGAAAAACGCATAAGAAACAACGAACTATAGCGAGATGAATCACCTTGAGCATAATTACACACGATAACATATATACATAAACGTTAACTGCATAATTCAGAACAAATGAAAAAGGCAATATTTTCGAGCAGTTTTCAGGTCAGATCTTCGTGAATAACTGGGACATTGGATTTAAGATAGGAAGGATACTGAGGTGAATCAAAATGGCAAAACAATTCAAGTAATTAAAAGAAAAAAATGAGAGGGAAAAAGATGAAGAGAACTTACGGAGAGAACAGAGTCGGCTGGCCTTAGGGCTTCTTTATTCAGTTTTTTCTTTCAGATTTTATGTGTGAGGAAGTGGGTTAAAATCAATAAAATATAATATATATATATATATATAAAGAGATTATGTTTACTAAAAATTTAATAAAAATTTGACTTTTTTAAAATAGTAATTGTTATCCGTTAAGAAATATTTTATTGCTAAATAATTTATATAAAATAAGTATATAATTTATCTTTAATGCAATTTATTCATTGCAACACCAATTGTTTATGATATTTATTAACTTATGAATAACATACTTAAAAATATTAATAATTATGCATGATAAATCTTCTCGGTTCCGACTCATGTTAGTATCGAGTCATCATATTAATTACATAATTAATTAATTAATTTTAAATTTTTTAAAATTATTAAATTTATTATTTTATAAATATGTAAAACATTAACTTGCCTTTAATTCTATAATTTGGAATCATAATATATTGCTATTTGTTATAAATATTTACCGACTGAGGCCCGGGGAAATCCCATGTGCTTGGAGCTCGACCGGCTTAAAAGACAAGTTGTCAGGAGAGGATCGCCGAACCCAAGTGACTGGACGACCTCAGAGACAACCTATAGGATTGACGGTCTATATGAACGACGACTTTAGGCCAAGAAAACGACCTAAGCAACCTTAGGACTTAATATAACTTGACCTCAACTATGCGGGAGGGGGGGACGACCTGAGGAAAATGCGACCTACATCAATCGGAAGCAAAGATAAGAAGGAATCTTAAGAGGATAAAATGAAATCTAAGTGACTAGGAGATGATTAAGATATAGCAAAAATGCTAAGAGCCAACTGTTGGCTCCTTAGCATTATTGTAAGATATAGATAAGCAATAAGTTTGGGCAGCCAGACAAGCTGCCCGCGGTCACTCGGGCAAAGCATTTTGGGCAGGTATTTCCCTATAAAAGGGACTAAGGTATCACCAAATTCTAACTTTACATTCTATATTACTCTTATTCACAGGGCACCACCATCATCTTCTTGACACTGACTTAGGCATCGAAAGCTCTTCGCGGAAATCCCTTCCGACGTTGAGTTTTTGAAAGTACACACATGACGATCCAGGCATATCGGAGCTCATCTCAACCGGTTCTACCCAGATTCAGGTAGTGACCCATCAACATATTATTTTTTATTTCATAAAATTAATTACATTTAAGAAAAAAATAAATTTATTTGGATCAACTAGGCAGATTGAATTAGGCTATTGCATATGTTATTGAACTAAGTTAAGATCATTTGTAAAAATCGACAAAAAAATTGACACGACGTTTGTTTCATCCTGAGTGACCAAGTTACGAGTCAATTTGACCAAATCAATTCGATTACTGAAACTAAATATGGGTTTCAATATTAAGAATACTTTGTTCTAATAAATATAATACACTTCAAATAATTAAAGTAAGAATTTTGTCATGAGGAAATGGTGATTAATGTTATTTATATATTTAATTTATAATACAATTGTATTAGGGTTTTCTCTTGAATTGAACGAACTACGTACTAGTTTATAGTATGCATTTATTTATTTATTTATTTTTGCAAGAAATTCTTTATAAATCTGATAAATGCGTATTATCTTTATATATATATATATATATAGAGAGAGAGAAATTGGAGAACCTATTTATGGATTTACTCATTCCATATTTTCAAGATTTGTTTTTTCTTTTTAAATAAAATAAAACAAACAAATCACAATAACAAATAAATATATAATATATTATATAAGTTATGATTAAATTATAGTTAAAATTATTTATTTTAGAAATCGATTTTCAAAAAATAAAGTACTTATTATTTATTATTCATATTTTACTTAGATATATTAAATATTTATTCACAAAATTAATTAATAATTTAATAATTCTATACCACCATATATGTGAATGGTTTACGTAATTATATATTTATATTTAACTTATATATAAGATGTGTATAACAATAGAAAAACATATTTATTGAAAATATAGTATTTTTGTTAAGTAAAAATAACATTAAAATTATCATAACTCATGAAATANATTTTACAATCTTGAAAATGTGAATGTATATAAATTACATAAAAATATAATAATTAAAATTGATTAAATGAATACTATTTTTTATCAAAGATTACATAATATTGGTTGGTTGTTTTACTCTACTGACTTTGTAAAAATATATAACATAAATAATAATTAAAGTAATTTGTTTTATTTATATTCAACACTTCTATCAATTAATTTGAATAGAACTTTTTTCACTACCTAATTTCAGAAAAATAAAAAATAAAAAATTTCTCAGTTAGTTCCAACTTCCAAGAACACACGCTGTAAAGCCACGAGTCACAAGGCCTCAAGGAAATAGCCACACAATCTCTCTCACACTCACACGCCTCATCTTCGTTTTTACATTCCTCACTCCTCTGCTCTGCTCTCTCTCTCTCTCTCACAGCGTGTGTGTGTGTGAACTGTGAAGTACCAAACAATTGTGGGAAATGGAGCTCACGACGCTGTAGCTGTCCCAGATTATTCGATTGGTAAACTAAAGAGAAAAGGAGAAAGAAAAATGCAAGCTTTGGGTGTCCAGACGCCCCAAGTTTTGGTGTCATCAGTCAAGAAGAAAACTTTTCCAACTTTTGATTCATTTAATCTACTGCCCTTTCGCCCTTTCGTGCCCAGGAGAAATTTCAGACCATCTTCTTGTTCTTCATGTAACTACTCTAGTTCTCTCTGTTTGTTTGT
>BKCP01007182.1:2043657-2054295 GCA_008636005.1 Striga asiatica | reverse complement strand
TTCTTGAGCTAGTGGGATTATCCATATTGAGTTGCTGATAATACCAGTAAAGAATGCATCTTTGTGCTTGATTCTAGTTGGGTTGTGTGTCCTCTGTGTGAAATTAATCATGAGACCTTCAGCAGCTTAACCGGAGTTGAGCTGGGATCTGCTTATGCGAAGTAATTGTGTTAAGTATTTGTTTGTTTCTACTTCTTTTGAAGATTATGTTATAAAATTTTAGTTTTACTATCTTTAGTTGTTTGGTGGTTGAGTATTTTGGGGTATGAGATATTACATTTTTATGTTAGTATATCTGTATCTCTATATAGTAGTTTTGGCTTTGTGAGATCAATTATTGGGATATCAGATCAGAAGAGGGAGCACAGACAGTCACTGGGACTGAACTGTGGTTGATTGACTTGAAAGCAGAGACTTCTACCACTAAAGAGTAAAGTTGTAGTGAACATTTCTTTTGAACTGTACATCTGACTTTGAGATTTCCTAGGAAAACAGAAAAGATATAATTCATAGAACTTTATAGGTTTTCGATATCTGGACCGTTATGCCTTGAGAATATCTGTTGGAACCAAGTTTATCCTTTACCAAGATTATTAAAGTCCTATCACTTGGAAGACGAAAAAAAGGAAAGAACTTATGAAAAGACTGAAGTAGGTGTTCGAATTGATATGGTAGAATGCACATTCAAATCTCCACATTGACTTTTGTTATAGACATACAGTTGTAATATTATGTCAACTGATCAAAGTTCTGTAATATGCTCATCATGCATGATTGATGATTTGGAGTTGTGTTTCCTCTGTGAACTCTAAGCATATTTTTACCATAGTCAAGAAAAGGAGTATGATCAAGTTGGACAGGAGCCTTCATTAGCAACCGAATCTTATTCTAAATTAGGAGCTTATCATGTTGTTTTTCCAGATTCTATGAATAGTAGAAGTGAAACTTACTGCATATACATTTTTTGAGCACCTTTATCTTTTGGAGTCTGAGCTCTCTACTGCATGTCATAACCATCATTCGGCATTTATTGGAATGCTCGATAATTGCGATATGTTTTGTTATCTTAGTATTTCATTATAATTTTATATGGCTCATTCAACAAAATGCTCTTAGCATGATCAAGCACTTAGCATTCTCAATATGTCTGTCGTTTCTATTTTCTAATAAAAAAATAACCTGTCTTTATATTGGTAATTGATTTTTTCTTTTTTTATTTTCCACAGTGAGATGCAGGGAGGTATCAAAGTCAGATGCTGGTGGACAAAGAACAATTAGAGCACATGCATTAAATGTGGGAAGTGGGTCTGACGGCTATGAAGAGAGGCAAGAAAATGATGATAGCCACAGAACATCTGCTGATGCCCATCATAGTGATGATTCTTCTAAAATGTTAGTAATTCATGCTCATTAGAAAATTTGAATTATAAATCCTACGTTGGAGAAAGGCTTCTTTATCTGGATTCCAATGTTTTGATTATGAGTATTATGTGAATCTGTGAGTCTTCTTAAGCTATAAAGACGAAAGGAACTCAAGTGAAGGATTGGCTAATCATGTTTTGAGGTATTAAATATAAATTAGAGCTAATTATGAAAAGTACCTAAGGTTTGTTGCATTTACAAAATGGAAAGACTTAGGGGAGTTCAAAATTATGGAAACGCCTTGAGATTTGATTCTGTCTCCCTCAATGTTAAGAAAAATCAAACTTCGCGAGATTTTCTTTTTGTGTATAATTGGAAGTTTGTTGCTTTTATTCTGTATTCTACCTGTAAGAAGTAGATAGTTTGTGTAATTTTCCCATTAAATTATCAAGAACTTTTTATGTAGAATGTAGTGTAACTTTCCCACTAAATTAGCAAGAATATTATGTTGAATGTATTTATTTTTGCTTTTTTCAATGTAAGTAGTACAACAGTAAAGCGTATGTGGAGCACCTTATAATTGTCTGGTATTTTACTCGTGATTTTGCTCCAAAATGTATCGATTAGACATTTACCAATTTGTCCCGACTAATTGTTTGACTTCATGACAGCGAGGCATCTCATGATCAAGTTCCGAATTTATTTCCTACAGCACTTTTGCTTTGTGCATGCGCTGCAGGATTTTTACTTTTTCTCTTTACAAAAGGACCTTCATCACTATTACCAGCCCTCGCAAAGTCGGGCTTCACAGCTGCATTCTCTTTGATATTTGTTTCCGAGATTGGAGACAAGGTAAAAACACTGCAATAAGAGGTGATTCTTATGAAGTTGTCTTTGGCCATTTCTGAATTTTAATTCTTCCTTATTAGCTAGAGCTATACTAGCAACTTTTTTCCTTCTCTTAGTAATAATTTAAGCAGAAATCCTGCATAGATTAGGATTCCATTTACCCGTGGCAAACAGTGAACTCAAAATCACATTGATATTATAATATGTACTATGTAGATACTTGTTGTCATTAAGTCAATGTAATTTTGATGTTGATGGCTGATGCCTACTAAAAAACTTATTTTCAGGACATGAATGCTTAACATAAATGAGTGCAAGCAGAAGTTTATATGTTAATGTACTGTTTCTATTCTCAACTGCGCCAGCACGTGTCAAATCTTGCTCAGCATTAACTTTGCTTTGTTTTAACAGACCTTTTTCATTGCTGCTCTCTTGGCCATGCAATATGATAAGCTGCTGGTATCTCTCTCTCTCTCTCTCTCACACACACACACTATATACATATACATGAATGACTGCTGTTTTGGAATATACTAGTGTTCACATTTTCTATTAGCTCTTAACTAAAGTTAAGTTTATTGGGATAAACTAACATTGTTACTTTTACGAGCTTGGATAATTAACTTAAATACTTCATGCATATCCCATGTAATTTTCAGTTTTCTATTATTTATTTCGTATTCATTGACTAACACTAGAACTGCACACTAGTAGCTTTTGTTGGATCAACAAAAGAAAATATCGTGGTCTTACTATTTGTTAATTGGTGAGCAGGTCCTTCTTGGATCAATGGGTGCTCTATCACTAATGACTATCTTGTCTGTCATAATTGGTAGGATATTTCATTCTGTGCCTGCTCAGTTTCAGACAAGTAAGCTATTTCCTTGCATCGTCTCATTTGTTACTATCTCCGAAAAATATCTAGATTAGACTTACATCTCATCTGATGAAATAATATTAATTGAGGATGATAATATAAAAAGTTTGGTGTTATTTAGTTTTAGTTTGAAAATTTGTGACAGTGTGCTAATCCCTGGACAGCTTTGCCGATTGGAGAATATTTAGCTGTTACCCTTTTGATGTTTTTCGGTCTTAAATCGATTAAAGATGCATGGGACCTACCATCTACAGCAGCTAAAGCTGGAGAGCCCGAAAACAAGGAGTCTGACGAATTCAGTGAAGCTGAAGAGCTTGTAAAGGAAAAGGTGATATCTTTCTCATAGTAATAATATCTGTTTGTAGGAGTGTTGGTGGATAATGCGTGATAATTTTGGGGTAAATGAAAAACTGTCACCGTTGATTGAGGTTCATTGTAATTTCTGTTTGTTTTGTAATACATTATGGGGGTATTCATTATTTTTTCAAACATTTACTGGGTTTTTCTGTAATTTCTGTTTGTTTTGTACACTGGCAGGTTTCGAAAAGGCTTTCCAATCCCCTGGAAGTCCTCTGGAAGTCATTCAGTCTTGTATTTTTTGCTGTAAGTTCTTTTCTTTCGTTGTTGCAATACCAAGAGAAATGTCTGTTCAAAAATATTGACATTATACAATTACCTATTCTCACGGTATCCAACTTAGCATGTCTAACAACAGCAAGTTTTTTCATTTCATCTTATTATTTAAAAAAAAAAAAAAAAACTATACNGGTTTGAGTTATGTTTTATTCTGTTACTTCATCTACAATACACAAGCTTAGAAGCTTTTCTTTACTTTTTCTCTAGAACGAGCTTGAAATTATCCTTTTATGATTTTTGCTTTCAGGAATGGGGAGACCGCTCGATGCTTGCAACAATAGCTCTTGGTGCGGCACAGGTTCTAATTTTCTCTCTAATTATCTTTGGAATTTACAAATAGCCACAAAACATTTTGCTCTATCTAGCTATTGCACTTCAACTAAACAAACCTTTGAGAGGTGTTTTTGCAATTTGTGCCTCAATCCAGATGATAATATGTTACGTAATTTATTTCTTAAAATTTGAATCTACAAAACAACTCGTTTATGTTTTCCTGTACAACAGTCCCCATGGGGTGTTGCAAGTGGAGCCATTGTGGGCCATCTACTGGCAACATCCATTGCCATACTCGGTGGCGCATTTCTCGCCAAATACATTTCTGAAAAATTGGTAAGAAATAAGGAAGAAAAAAAAAATCAACTCTTTTTCATATACTAGATGACAAGTTTTAGTTCACTTTATGATTGTTGTGTTTTGTAATCAGGTTGGGTACATTGGTGGGGTTCTATTTTTAGTTTTCGCGGTCGCCACATTTTTTGGGTTCTTTTAGCAGAACGCTACAATTTTGGCGATTTACAATCAAGAATTTGCAGCATATCCTTTACAGCGTGAGTTATAATCGGAAATGAGTTTCGAGATAAACCCTAAGGGTTGATGTTGGTATGTATATTCATTGATTGGCCAGAATGTAACTGTGATGTTTAATAAATGTGTGTATAGGAGTAGAGAATAGAGCTCAACTTCATCATGTAGCACCAGGAATTGGAGGAATATTTTCTCCTGACAATGTTTCTTAAATTAGTGCAAAAATGATCTCTTGAATAATATTCCTAACAATGTCTCAAATTAGTGCTAAATGAACTCTTGAATTTCTGTTTTAGTGCTATAAATGCGTAGTTTTTAACCCCGGCCCGGTGATCGACCCGGGCAGGTCCTCGGGTCACCGGTTCAACCGTCGTCGGGTCACCGGGTCAATTGTTGAACCGAATAATTAATTTAAAATTTTTTAAAATTATATATAGAGTATTTTTGTTATATAAATATACATAAAAGTAACAAATTAAATGTTTTGTTTATAAAATTTGTATATTAAAGTGTTAATAATATGTATTTCATGATAAATATTTACCATATAAACATATATATATATTTTTATTTTTAAAAAACAAAAAAAAAAATATAAAAAAATATAAAAAATATATATGGACCGGGTCAACCGGGTTGACTCGGCCGGGTCAATGCCCCGGGTCGGCCGGGTCTCTGCCGGGTCGGCTGGGTTTTGACCGGGTCCTTGGTTGCCCGGTCCAAATACTCCACCCGGACCGGTTTCGGCTCCGGGTCGACCCGCCGGGCCGGTCCGGGTCTCAAAACACTGTATAAATGAACTCTTTAACCTTTATTTGAAGCACTAAAATTTTGAGTGTTTCTAGAAATTGAGGATAGAGTGGGCTATGGCCTATGGGAATGATAGTTTTCAATGGCTTAACGTGTTATGCTTCTTTTTTTTAGAAAAATGCTATAGGTACATTGGGATGTACATAGAGATGTACATAACACTTACATTGAGCGGGACATATCAAAAATAAAAAATCAAGTGGACCACACTCCATATGAGTGTTATGTACATCTCTATGTACATTTATTATGTACTTGTAGCATTTTTCGTTGTTTTAGGATAATAATACTCGAGTAGAATAGCTGACATAAAGTTTGACATAGTACACACAGTGTTAAGTTCTTATTGTTATACAAATCATAATGAAATACTGGAAAAGATCGGAACGTTTGAACGAAGTTTCGAGAGAGATACAAATTTCTTTCAAAAAGTACAATCATTTTTAACCAATCATTTTTTTTTATTCAAATCTGATTCAACTTTAACTTAACTTTACTGTCTTCAATATTATCAATATAATTAAATAATAACACTCAATCATTGTTACACATCACATCAATTATAATTCATTATTCATCTACTCACATAATTTTAACTAACTATGAATCTCATCATCTCTCTTCTATTTTTACATCAAATCAACTTTAATTTTTTCTATTTTAAATTTATATTTATATAAATTAAAAATCTCACTAACAACTAACCATACTACATTTTTCAAAATTAACCATGATTAACAAAAAAACTTGTTTTGAGCGGATATATTTGTATCCAAGCACGTCCTAAGAGTTATAAATGAAAATCGGCACCGAAATATTCAAAAATAACCAAGCATAAGAGAACAACCTTTAATCGATCCGACTCGGTTCTCGATTATAAAATCCCACTCCTAAGTAGCACCAACGTATAACGAGAACAAGCTTTGTAGAATATTAACAAATTGGTCCCTCATAACGAGAACAAGCTTTGTAGAAGTACATGTCATAAAAATGGTAATGATAATAAGTAATAGATTCATTAAATATGAATTATATACATCACTAACCTTGTCTTAAGAGGCCATAATAGAAAAAACGAAAGCAATGAACAAGTAGAATGTAAGAATGGAGCCAATAAACGGTCGAGCTTAATTCACTACCTACAACAAGCTAAAAGAAGCTTCGGTCAATTTGTTTATAAAATAATTTGTTCATTTTCAGCCCCACTCTTATACTAAATTTCGAGACATGCCTCAATGCTCAATAGTAATATTTCATGAAATTACTACCATTTCCGGTATGTCTCTTTAGAATTTACTAGTACAAAACAGTACCCATACAATATACGAGAACATTTATTATCTACTTGCTTTTTAAAAGATACTAGTAAATATCTTGTGCACATGCACATATGTACATAAAATATTATAAGTAATATTTGAGAATTTAGTATTAAAATTTTAGATAATGAACATATTACATTCTTAAAATTTAATCATTAGGAAAAATAAATTAATGATTGTTTATTATTATGAACAATTGTTTATTATCATTAGATGATAGCAGTTTGATTATTATTATTATTACAAAAACAATTGTTTATAAGATTCTAAAGTTGTTTGACTATGCTATTAAAACAATTTACTAATTGTTTTTTGAGAAATTTTTTCATGAGATACAAAAGAAAAAGATAATATTGATGTTAAAATAAATAACTTGAAATAATTGTTTATAATTATGCAATTTATATTTATTGTTAATTATTATTAGTTGGTATTAGCATTAATTATTATACAATATAATAGAAAAATACATGATTACACTCAATAGGATCTATTAATGTGAGAATTGAAAAACATTAATGATAAATTTTGTAACCGAAAATGGAGGAAAAATTTTAGAGGTTTTATTAAATAGGTTTTCTTAAATGTTATTAGCTAGTAATTATATATATATATATATATATATATATATATATATAATATAGTTTTTTGTAATTAAATTATCTCATAGGATTAAAAATATCATGACAATGAAATTTATATATTATTGAACATTTCCTTATATACAACATTCTAGGTTTGATTCTTGGCACGTAAAATACTACATGAGTATTCGAATTTTATCTCAATTGTGTATTATTAGTTATTAGTTAACAATTACGTTCTTAAAAAATTTAAGGGATCTTATTTATTAAACAAAAAATTAGTAGAAAAAAGTAGATACTTTTAGGGATTTTCACGTCTTTTTTTTTTCTTAAATCTAATTCAAAATTTTGATTAAGACAAATTGAAAAGAATCATTAGTTTTTCCTAAAAATGAAACCAAATTTTCTCACCAGTACACCGATTTTTTGTTACCAAACAAATTGATCCAAATATATGGTTAAAACAAAGTGAAAAGAATTATTAATTTTTCCTAAAAATGCAACGAAATTTTTCTAACATTGCATAGATTTCTTTACCGAATAAAATGATTGAAATTAATACTAATAAAAAAAAAATCAAAATAATTTGTTAAGATTCATGCAACTGTTTCTTTCCTAAAAAATTGATTTGAACCTAACAAAATAATTGATATGAACTTAACCAAAATTTCGGTAAAACATGGTTAAGAAAAAACATAAGAATCCAAAAAAATTGGTGCATTCAATTTTTGAAAAGTTGCACACGATTTTTCCTTGTAAAAGTTGGTTGGGTTAGATTAGGGCTGGCGGCCTCGTTATGACCTTTGCGATTCATGGCCAGTTCCAGGTAAGGCTCTGACAAGATTCGCTCCAGTAGCCTACCGCCCCTTAACACCGTACCTTGCTCGTTGGCCGGCTCATCTGTGCTTGTGATCTCCTAGAGCGAGGTTTACGGGTATCAATATTGTATTGAAATACCGGAATTCGTACTCCTGCAAGAGTACAAGTATAACCAAGCAGGAATTACTCATTAGCAAGCCTCACTCCTAAAGCTTTTGCCTATTGAAGCGAGAGCTTAATTGAAAGCCTTGACAGCAACCTCTTGTGGAAAGACTAACGAAAGCAGATCGTAGCAGGGCACGTCCATATCCAATTCACACGGTTTTTAAATTAATTTATATTTAGTTTTTTTTATAAATAATTGACACGTTTTTCTTTTTTTACACAAGAACCTCCAAATTTATTACAAAAAGAAAAATGAAATTCAGATTTTGGTAAAAAAAAAAAAAAATTATATGTAAAAAATAAGATTCAGATTTTGACACAAGAATCCGCAAATTTGTTACAAAAAAACAAAAATAGGTTTCGTATTTTGTTTAATAAAGATTCACGTGTTTTTCCGAAATTTCTCCTATTACTAATTCAAACCATTTATTAAAAAGATGATTAGTGTCTAATAGATAATAATTAATCTATTTATTATAGAAGATATATTATAGAAAGTAGAACTAGAAACTGATGCTAATTGGGATTTAACTAATATTTTATATCTTTAATTATTCTACTCCTGTTCAAATTAGGTGACTTCAGTGTCTGAATATATGTACGCAAGTTTTCAAGCTTTTGTGTTTATTGGCATCATGACCGAAGAACATCATAAGCCGATAAAGCATTCCCCCAAACTCCTTATTTTCATTGGTAACTATCTATCTATCTATCTGTACTCAAATCCATTCCTTTGTATGCATTAATTTAGTTGTTTTTATTTAGTTCGTGTGTGATGATGATTTTTTTTTTTTTGCTGTATGTTTAATTTTGTACTCAAATCCAAATTATATACATTTTTTTTTTTAATGTTATGACAAATAAAGATTTTGTTCTCATATTAATATAAAAAGTCGGGTTTGTGTAGGTCCTCCGGGTTCGGGTAAAGGTACCCAATCATCCATCATCAAGAATGAATATCACCTCTTTCATATTTCGACAGGGGATATGTTGAGATCCAAAGGCCAGGAATTTTTGTCCTCAATGTCCAAGGTACAAAATATACATCTATTGTGTAATTTGGAGGCCGTTATTAATTAATTAATTAGTTATTAATTAGTTAGTTATTAATTATTTATGTTCAAGGGAGAGTTTGAATCGGACGAATTAGTGAGTGGACTAATTGAGGAAGCTTTGGACACGTCTTCATGTCAAAATGGCTTCATTTTGGACGGCTTCCCAAGGAACGTAGCTCAAGCAGAAAAGGTTCAATTCGCATAAAATATTACATGCAAACACACACACACACATATATATATATATATATATATATATATATATACAAGATTTTTTTATTTATTGTTTATTTAAAATTTTGGCAGCTCGAAGAGATTCTTGAGAGAAGAGGAGCTAAGATTGATATGGTGATTAATTTCGAAGCAAGTGATTCGGTTTTGGAGGAGAGGATTACGGGACGTAGGGTTCATATTCCAAGCGGTAGGATCTATCACACCAAATCGTCACCTCCTAAAGTTGATGGAATTGATGATGTAAGAACACTAGCATTTTTTTTATTTTTTATTTTTGTTCATTTTGGCTCTTCATTTTTTGGTTTTGGTTTTAGTAGTTGTAATTAACAAACGAATGTGATTGTAAAACCTATATTAGGTTACTGGGGAGGCTTTAATCCAACGGAAGGACGACACTCGTGAGGTTTTCAAATCAAGGCTTGAGAAATTTCACCAACAAACCAAACCTGTTAGTTAGTTTCGTCTTCGTTTTGTCAATAGTTTTTTAATTTTTTTGTTTCTTTTTTATGTATATCTAAATCGAACATGTATTGATTATTGTTTGCGATAATTTGTTCAGGTGATAGATTACTATGAAAGGAGAGGTATTGTTGAACATATCCCGGCAGAGAAACGTCCCGAAGGATTGTGGAGATGATTCGCAAATTCTTGTGAAGAATTATTCATTCGTCCGTCCGTCTTCTTCTTTACCTGATTAGACCATCTGCTCATGGCTAGAAATTCCTGTAAAAATTTCACAAAATTAAAGTCAAAATGTGACAAGACAAGATTTGGCCATCGTGGGTTATTTTTAGTATTGAGCACAAAATTAAAGATAATCTTTTCAAGTGCATATATGTGAATTTTGGTTTTTTTGCTCTAAGAATTCATGTAAAACTTGTCATATTTTCTAGATGAAACATAAACTGAAGGCGATTGAGTAAACTATTGTGAAATATCCATTTCTCGTCATAGATCTTGACTAAGAGTGGTTTGGATTTCAACACATTGATCTTCACTAACTCACAGCCTTACAAAATGATTTCAGGTTTGTTTTGATGATGCAAGTGGGTTATGCATTGTTGGTTTGATGTGGATTTTATGATTACATCTTGTGTTGTTGGCGCGATGTTGGATATTTA
>BKCP01007182.1:2008663-2034305 GCA_008636005.1 Striga asiatica | reverse complement strand
TATTTTTTTTTTTTTTTTTTTTTCAAAACGATAGATAATATTATAAATCAAAATGCACAAATATGCGAAAATACAGCAGCCAACGGCTGAATACACAGCAGCCAACAACTGAAAAAGTGGGAGGACAGGTCAGAAGACCGCCTAGAGTCCGCTAGCAACGCTAGAATAAAACACTCGCAACTAAACTAACTTACAATACAAACCACTAAAACAACTAAAAAGACCCCAACGGAGTAATACCCGAGTGTCGGATCCCAACAGGATAATAAGGTTGACACTCGAGCTCACAGGGGCCAACGACCCAAACCAAAAACACAAGACAGAGACAACATAATAAAAATAACATAAACACAGAACAAATTAACTACATCTAATAAAAACAAACCCTCCCTCGGCAAAACACCCGAACTGAACAAGAGGACAATAGACGACTCCTCGAAGAGATTCGAGACACGAGAACCACGCCCGCCACTGCTGCCGAACGCCTAGCAAAGACGAAGACTCACACCTCAAGTCAATCCAAGAACCGACCCGCTCTACCGCCAAAAGATGTCGACTCTTCCCACACCAACCATCGTCCCGAAAAAAGGCTAACACCACTAGCCTAGTTCCGGTAACATCGGTCCTCCCCCGGACTCAGCACCAGAGAACAGGAGAGAAGGGACCACAAATCGACATCAATGCCCCGGTCATCCCACCACAGTCATCACCACCGAGCACCCCTCACAGCCTCCGAAAACGAAACCCAGCCCATCAACTTCCACCACAGAGAGCCCGCGAGCAGGGAACCCAAACCGACCCCTGCAAATCGGCAAAACCAGAAAAGAGCAAGGCCGCCCATAGAGGAAGAAGAGAGGAAACACCCGATAAATGACCAAGCAAGAAACCTGGGCCGCATCCATTCACTATCGCCGCACTCTACCAAGCCTCGCCACCCAAGGTCTCCGGTGACCTACAAGCGCAAATCGAAGAAATCCGCCGTAAGCCACCATCCTCAACCGTAGGCGCGTGAGACAAGGGGAAAAATACAGCGAACAATAGCGTGGGCGCGCGCCGGAGAGCGTCCACCGGCAGCCGGTTGTCCGCTGGAAGAGGTACTAATCACCGGCGACGAGGGCTAGGTCACGAGAGAAAAGGGGATTTTTCGCTGAGGAGAGAGAATGAGAGATTGATATCATCAGTTCATTAGGTACAATATTCGCCTTGCGTTTGTTACAAAATGAGTTTCGAAAACATATGAAATGAATAGTATGTTTTAGATTTTACTACTTAAACTAAATACATAACAAAACAATACAAAAGATGTTGATGCGGGAAATGAAAAAATAGAGGCAAAAGTTTCTCTTTCCGCAAGACGAATACATCGTCCTGCACTGATGGATTCAGACTTCTCGTTCCCAAAGATACAACGGCCATGTCTAAGAAGTTGTAGCACTTAAGACTTTCAAGCTCCGAAAAAAATGAACGAAACAAGAATTGAGCACTATGTATGATGTTGAGGCTATTAGCTGTCAAGAGTTTTTACGATGCATTAAGCTATCATCTACCACAAAGGATATGTCACAACCCAGCCATGGCTACTGTAATGAATAGAAAACAATCAGGTGCTAAGTCTGCCATTTTGAAGTGATAACACACCACTACTCCACTTGATGACCTTCCAAAACGGTCATGTGGAGTCAACATGTCCAATTGGGCCACAATTTTGCAAATAAACTCGGAGTCAAATCCAACTCAGTTTGAATTTTATTTTAGGCCACAATTTGTAAATAAATTTGCAACAAAAAATATTATAGGTGGGGGTTCTAAACGTGACTAATGGCTGAACCGACTTGTGGCCAACGGGCCTTGAACCCAGCCCATGGTTTGACTAGGCTAGTTCTGGACCACATATTTGTAATTTTTTGAACTATCAGGCCGGTTTCGAACCGAAACCGGTGGTTGGCTTATTTTTCTTTTTGAATTATTATTATTTTTAATTTTTTAATGAACTGAGCGGACCCAGAACCGGCGATTCGCCAAACTGGCCCGTATATGTTTCCGGGCCAGTTCAGGCCTTGCAAATTGCAACCCAAAACCGCCATTTGGCCATGCCTAGCTGGGCCTAAGGCTCAAGCCCAACACCGGCTCAGACCGTCCAAGGTCACCCAGTCTGTCTCAAAGTCCAATTGCCAACTACCAAGTACCAAGGTCCAGGCGTGTGCCGAGTCGAGCCGGGAGCACGCATGCTTGTTACTAAAGCTAACACCTACACTTGGTACATAATTTTGTTATTGTTGTGACCTTTCAACTCTTTTTATTATAATAAAGAAATTTATTCTCATTTAAAACTTCAATGTGGATATGACTATTGACCTTTCAAATCCCGCATATTCAAGCATACTTCTCTTCCCTTACCTTTTAAATTAAATATCGATTTCTAATATTTACCACAATATTTCAACTTTACCCTAACCTATTCATGAGTCAAAATAATACATTGTAATAAGATATAAGTAAGAGAAGAAAAGCATGTTGGAATATGTTAAACTTTCATTTCAATAATTCTAAACAAGAACTCAAATTTGACATCTATTTTCTAACGAGTTAAATAAATCAATAAATAAATCATATATCAAAATATTATGTATCATAAAATAAAATAAAAAAAATAAAATTATGTTAATTGTTGATACCCAATTTGGACTCGATTAATAAAAATGTTACACGTGGATATGTATTAAATAAATATAACAGGTTCTCTGAGCTGATTTTTTAATATTGACCGAGTTCCCAAGTGCCCAGATCATCCACATTCGAGCCGAGCATAATTAATATCATCAACCCGACCCGAATATTGAGAAGATCCGACTCCGACAGACACAATAATTGCCGATAAAGTAGACGTCAATCGAAGCCGTCAAGTGTCACGATCGGGCCCCACGATGTCATCACACATTAAATAGGCCCACTTGTGTAAAAAGGCATATATATATATATATATATATATATATATAGGGCCATGAGAGAGAAAATGAGGAGGACACTATTCCTCCATCTTTTACAACAAAAATCAAGTGAAAATGAGAGATATTCATCTCCAAAAAATCATTGAAAATACATATCGATTCAATACCCATTATTCACAGAAATCGGGGTGTATTTTTTCGTTGATACAATTCCGCACATCAACAATTTGTCCGCCTTTGGGTTGGTTACATTCTAGGAGTGGTTCGGCGTCCCGGGACTCGGCCTCAGCTACGCGTTTAGGCAGTTTCGAGAGCAATGTTCTGGACTTCAGGTCAAGCTAAGGGGATGGTCGGCCTTTATTCTGTTGGTGCCTTGTGCTGGGCTCGGTTATTCTGCTGGGGAAGTGCGTAGTTATTTATTTAGATTTTGTTAGTTTATTTTGTCTTGGTGTTTGTGTTCGTTGTTGATTAGGAGTTGTGTTTTGGGTTTGGGTCGTTGACCTCTGCGAGCCCGAGTGTGAGCGGGTATCCTTTTGAGATAGGTCATTCTCCTTTGTTGGGAGCTTTGGAGTTGTTTTTGTTTTGTGTTGTAGTAGTGTTGGTCTAGCGTTGTTAGCGCGATCTCTAGGCGATATTCAAACTTGTCCTCCCAATTCTAAGCTCTTAGTTGTATTATTTAACTTTGGACTTGCTTTTTTTTCACACTTTTGTGCGCTTTTTATAATCCCTATCGTTTCAAAAAAAAAATATATATATATATATATATTCACTTATTTAATTATATGATTTATCATTATTCTCCAAACATCACACGGCTAGGCACTAGTTTTTAGTAATTAACATATGAATTATATAAAAAAAAAATAAAGTGTAATATATGGTAATTTAAAAAAAGAAAACATAAAAAAAAGGAAAAGAAAACATAAAATATTTATCACAAATTGTCTCAATGAAAAGAAAAGAAAAGATAAATACTTTATCTCAATGGCAATACGAAGCATAATCTTTTGTCAAATACAAAACATGTGAGCCTATCATTTAAGCTCTAACACATTGAAACTATACACAAGGAGATAGAACAATGTTTCTTTATTCAACTTTTTAAACATGCCAATTTTACATGAAGTTGGCCACCCAAATCATGGACATACCCACTCCATGACCCCCAAACCACACCTACACAAAAACATCTCATTAAAAATGTCCCATTCATTCTTATTCCCAATCCAAACAACCAAACAACCAAACAACCAAACAACAACCATTAAAAAACCTTACCCCCAAAGATACAAAACAAAAAAAGCAATCACAATTCACAAGACTCACAACCTATCCTTGAACCATGCAACAATTTTGTCCCCAATCTCCTCCTTCTCGGGCTCGAACAACAGGTCATGCAACAGTCCCCGACAAAGCTCGATCGTCTTGTCGCCCGACGAGGCCTCCTCATACAGCCTGCGGGACCCACACGGGTCGGTGACCGAATCGTCCGTGCCGTGGAGCACGAGAAAGGGCACGTTCACCCGCGACAGGTTCTGCTGCAGGTACGCCGTGATGCGGAGGATCTCGTACCCCGTTCGCACCCGTATGGACCCCGTGAAAACGAGCGGGTCCGAGTACTTGGCCGCGAGCGCGCGTGGGTCCCGCGAGACGACCGTCCCTTCTTTATTGGCTGCGCGGAATTGAAATCTCGGAAGCAGTAGAGAGAAAACCGGGGCAAGAACCTATGAGGGTTTAAGATAATGTCATTAAAAAAAAAAAACTAATTTTTATATCCTTAACATATGCCAATGAGGAGTTCAGTTGAGGAAAGGTTTTAGACAAGAAAGATTCTTACAGCAATAATTGGATGTGACGGCTGAACTGCAACGGCGGGTGACGTTAATACAATCCCGGCCACACGTTGTTGCACTTTCGGGTCAAGAGTTGCCTGTTTGTGCAAATTTTAAGTTTGACCAATAATTATGATCGATTAAGGGATTAAAATATAAATAGTGGAATTCTGTTGTACCTTCAAGACTATAGCTCCACCAGTCGAGTGTCCGAAGCAGAAACAGGGCAAAGATGGGTTTTCAGCTACAACTTTGTCGAGAAAAAGTTTCTGGAACAAGAGAAGAGAGAAAGGGAAATACTATAATGAAAATTAAGGACTGAACAAGATATCGGCTTATAGAATGAAAAATGATTATTATTTTCTTGTTGAGTATATCAAATGACGCATACCAAATCACTGACAGCGTAATCGAGAGAATGCACATATGCGTGCAGCCCATCACTTCCACCATGTCCTGCAAATGGTTAAAAAAAATAAAAAGTAACAATGAGGAAAAAGAAAGGATCATTTGGACAAAAAGCATATAGGTAAGAAAAAAACATTCAAATGCGGTAATATGAACTCTTATCAGCTCGAGGCTTGATGTTACTATGCGTTCTAATTTGGAATGATGCAGAGCAGTTATTAGAATACTCAAATAACATCTAATGAAGACACCAAAGAGTAAGTTACTTGCATGAATTGGGACAACGGTACATTGTAGTCTATAAAACACAGAACAGTGAATAACTTTAGTGAGGGGATCATTATTTGATAGATGAATGATGCAATAGCTTAGCAAATCCTAAAATGCAGNAAAAAAAAAAAAAAAAAAAATCTTTCATTTTACTTTTTCATGAGTTCGCAAACACTCCCATTCGTGAGAATACAAAGGCAATTTGAAACATTCCTCATAAAAGACAGCTTAAACACAAAATGTTTCATAGAAACAAAAATATCAATTGTAATTTGTATCTACCTTTACTAGTTATCTGCTTCTGGTCCCTGTAAAGCATGACAGTATAAACAACTATTTAACAGATTACATATAGTTTTGCAAGCCAGATCATATCAAAGTAACATCACTGTCTTATATTCCATGCCTCGAGCCAAAATGAAAATGAACGTTCAGTCAGAGTTATTTTGTCCCCCAAGCATACAATATATTTAGTTAAGAGAAAGAATCTCTAAACGAATATTGACTTACCAATCCAATCCAAACCATAAACTTTGAAGCCATTTGCATTCAGTTTCTTGGCAAAATCATTATATCTACCACTGTTGAAAAAAGCAAAGTATAACGTTAAGAAGTGGAGAGGACAAGCAAATTAAAATTAAAATTTATCAATCTACATTGAAGCAGATATACCTGTGTTCATTCAAGCCATGCAACAGAACCACGACTCCCCTAAACATAAACAGAACAAAAAAGGATAAATATTTATATACTCAACTTTCGATCCTAGTTTGACGGCATACATAATGAAGTACATAAAAAAATATAGTTGAAAATGTTAAAAAGCTCTAAACAAGAAATACAAATAAGGCAGGTCGCGATTGATGAGTGAAATTACTCATGGGACGTGATAAGGCGGAAACATTGAATGCTTTTGCACTGATAGGAGAATTGTCTCAACTTAGACTACTAAAAACTAAGTTTATGAAAGATCCAAGACTTGTTCTTGCTTCACGTATTTGGATAATTATTGAGATTTTGGTAATTGGAGTTTTGGTTGAGTATGATAAATATTTAAGCAACAATTTATGTATTTGTAGATTAGAACGATTTTAATAGTTACAAACTCAAGTATCACCCAGTGATAGGCTTTTCTCTCCAATGAAATCTCAGTTAAGTCTTATTTCCAGTTTTATTACAATGTTTTCCCGAAGCTCGATCACAAACTTTTGGAATAGGGTAACAAAGTGCAACTTAATTCTAATAATCTACAGTTGTGGAAGGTAACTTGAAACAAGAAAACTGGATATAGAAAAAGGGGGAAACTGAGGATAAGGAATTGTGACATTCACAGAGAAGCTTGTAATGAGCTGTCTTATGTATGAGTCTATAACACACACACATAGAATTTGTTGCCATTTATAATTCTAAAGGCAATGAATGATGTCCCCATTTGTTTTCAATCTNTGCAATACAGAGAATAATATGAATTCACTGCAAAAAAGTGAAAATTCTTGGATGGCAATTTGGCTTGTTAACAGTGACATTTCTACAAATCTTAACTAGGACTAAACCAAAAATATACTCCCATATCTTATCCTTCCCACAACTCCCATATCCTGTCACTAAAAGACTAATTTCAAATAAGGGGCAAAATATAAATACATTAGAAAAAACAACAAATTTTTTTCCAGATCTTGGGACGCGGTCCAATCACAATGTGTAACCAAGACAAGGGATGAGGTTTTCATGTTGAAATTCAAATTTTAAGCTCTAAGTTCTTAAGTATCCAGTTAGTGTTAACTACGAAAACCATCCATTTGGGTCAGCTTAATTAAAAGAAAATGCCACAACTATCTTAAAAATTTACAAATACCTTTCGACATCGTCTCCAAACAGCAATCGAGCGGCATCTTTTAGGTAGATGCAAACCTAAAGGGAAGATTACTCCTGGCAAATCTAATTCTGAAAAACAATTACCGGGTCTTTTTATAGTTAAGGTAAACTTCAGGGTTAGCATTTGTTAATATCCCTATCAGGCTTATATTTTTGCTGCAGCAAACATTAATTTATACAGTATGTGGACCAGTTCAAGAATCTTAAGCAGCAAATGAAAACAAGAGGAACATCAGTAGCATATTATCTCTTCTTTTCAAAATCAAATATTGCTAGAATGAACCAAATAAATCAACATGAGAAAACAAAGAGTTCTTNGTGATTGCAAACAGTTCAATGATTCCCAATTATTAAAACAAGACCCCACATATTAGGAAATAGAAATTTCACTTTTTTTATACAATCAATTAATAGTTAAAGCGACAACCTAAAAGAAGCTCCTAGAAGATGCAGGAAAAAACACACCGTAATATATCATTTGTCAAGAAAGAAGAAGAAAGTTACCTCACTTGAACTTTAGCTGGGGTCCATGATTGAGTGAACAAAGTATCACCTCTCGATGTAACAAACAGTGAATAGTCCCTCAAATTATCCTTACTACCATTTTCACCGTCATTAGCAACATTTTTATTAATTTTATTATTAATATTATCCTCCACCACCCTCTTAATCGCCAGTGCCCGCCGTGTCGCCACGTCCTTGTCCACCACGCTCCTCCTCGGCACCATCGCCGCCGGAACCCTCACCACCTTCCCCCCACCCGTCGCCGCCGTCTTCTCCTCCCTCCCGCCGCCTCCAATTTTCTCCGGCGACTCCGCGCATCGCCGTGGGCGGCCGCGGAACGGCAGAAGGAAAAACAGGAAAAATGCGCCGATCAATCGCCACAGGCTCCTCAAAACGCGGAGGGAGAGCAAGGCGTTTACTCTCCCGCTGGCCCCTGACGTCAGCATTAGGGTGGCCATGTCGTCTGCTCTATTCGCCATTGATGGGGCTCGATTTCTCCTGTTTGTTCTTTTGTTGGTAAAAATTCAGACCCGAAAAAGACTCCGTCTTTATGGAATTGCGAGGTACAAAAAAACGCAATTCTCGTTGAATTTCGATCTGGGTGTCTCAATAGAATTTATAAACTTGCAAAAACCAGAAAAAAAAAATGGACCAAAAGAAAAGCTGAATTTTTGTTTTCTCAATCAAACGCAGCTGCAAACTCGGGAAAGTTGGCAGATTAAATCCGCTGAATTTTGCAGAAAACAAATAATCAAAATAATTATTTGAAAAAAGAATAAACATGAACGAGAAGGAGAAGTTCAGCACGTAAAAGGGGCGTGAGATTGGAGATGAAAATTTGCAGTGAAATTCTTTTGCTTTTGCTTTCGATAGAAAATGAAAAGATTGAAGGGGAGATTTGTATATATGAATGGCTGATGAGAGGAGAGAGATAATGGGCTTAGGTAAAATGGCGGTACACAGGCCGCCACGTGGCGTGGAGGGTCCCAGGGGTGTATGCGGCGTTTTTCTTATTCTCAGCATGTCTTTTGTTTTGTTTCGTCCTTCTGGACATTTTCATCAAATGATTAAAATTAGATGACTCGAGATTTTGGATATTTTTTTAGTTTTTATTTTTTAATGGTATGGACTATGAAAAACGAGGTTTCGTCAACATGTATTTATATGATTGGTCTATAGTTGGGTGTATGGATAATTTGTGTGGACTTTCATCATCAGTGGCTATCTAAATTTGTGGTCAGAAAGTACTAGTGGATATAAATCTTAGACTGATTTTAATTGGTTTTTGGTTGATTATTAATCAATACAATATTATTTTATTACACTAGTGATGAATTAAAAAATATTATTTTATTTTATTAATCAACAAACCTCCGGATCGGGCCAATTCAATGAACCGGTCCTTAGATATAGTCGGGCCGATTATGGGCCCAGCAGTTGAGGTCGGGCCGGGCCGTGAACCGGACCGAGCTTTGGCCACCTCTAACTATATTATTCGTATATGAGTGGAGTGGGCTTGCCCCACAATTAAACCATATAGGGAGCCCAATTTAATTCCTCCTTACGGTCCTTGTTGTATCCTATAAATATATCACATCTCTTGAGACTTAAGATTAATAGATGTCATACGGTTTTTACACCAAATAGTCGTCGCCCCAAGTTCTCTCTTAGTCCAAGTAATCCCAATCGAGATATCTTCGAGATCGTTGTCCACCAAGACGAACAGAGAAGATGTCGGGTCATACAAACAGAAGATCTGAGGTAGATCGAGCGAATAGTATGATCCTAACTCTCTCTCTCTCTCTCTCTCTCTATATATATATATATATATATATATACAACCCCGTAGCCGTCGATGATCATCCAGTGACAACCAGTGAAGCCTCGAAAGTACGACAACCACCGACGACCTTGGAAGTTGCGCTCATCTGCTCTCAGGCCCGTCCCAAGCCGCACAACGCACGCGGACCAATCCTAAGACTTCCCAGTGCACGGAGACGAGTTGCATGCGTTCCCAGCACGCAGGCGTTCGCAGCACGGTGACCCGCGAGTTTTTCACGTGACCCGCATCCAACCCGTGTAACCCGACAGCGTCCTCCACGTGTCCTAGCGAGACCCGCGGAGTCCCATCAATGTATCAGCGCAGATCCGCCTCCTGGTGTTCCCAACGTGTCCTAGCGAGTTCCCAACGATCCATCCACGCGACACAAGGCGAGACCCGAGCACAAACGGGCACAGTCGAGTAGCCCCAAGCACCAACACACCCCAGCAGCGCCAGGAGACCCACCAGTGACCCAAGCGACCCGCAGTGACCCAATAGCGACCAGTAGTAGCCCAACCATGGTTCAGCAGCCCCGTGCAACGTGGTGCAACTGACAACAATTTTACGAGGCCGTAAATGATGCGAGATACGACTTGGACTTCAAGAGACGACAGGCGTGTTGAGGCAATCACAACGAGATGAACAACGATGAGAGGTTAAGACGATCTCCATCAATAAAAATCAGAAACGTCTCAGAGTCAGCAAAAATTTAAAACGGTATGTGTTGAATCCTAACTTCGAGTTCCGTTGCACTTAGGATTTAATTCCTAGATAGTCCGTGACTTGCATAATTTTGATGTTCCTAACCGAGCTCCAAAACTGGATGCAATTGAGTTCTTAGATGAGCAAGGGTCGACTAGATATGCAGGTTTGCCTCTTTTTATGACGAAGGGTTGACCATTCGCCTCTTTTTGATGACGAGAGGTTGACCATATATGTGTGTCCGTCTCACTTTTATGATGAGGGGTCGTACGGAAATGCTCTGTCCTTGTATAATAAAATGTCATCTCGAGATATATTCTCATATAACACGATGATTTCTAAGCTTATGCGGGCTGGAGATGTTAAAGGCGCTGAAAATACTTTTGAGAACACAGAGATTAGAGACATTGTGACTTGGAACTCCTTGTATGTTGACAATGGATTGGTGAGGGATACCTTGATGATATTTAACAAAATGCCCCTGAAAGATGTGATTTTCTAGAATTCTATAAAAGTTGGGGATTTTGATAAGGCTGAGGATGACGGGGACTGCGGTGGTGGTTCGGGCTCCCCAATTTTGCAGTTACGCAAGGTCCTTCATGTAGGAGGCTTGAACCGCATACGCCAAAATCTTCATATTTGTGCCTCTTAGGCGGATAGGAGCCATGAGCTCGCAATTGAAGGTTTGGTAGAAAGAGATGTTGCGACTCTCCATTGGGAATTGTCTGTGAAAGATCAGGGAAAGAAGCAATGGCCGGACTGGTTGATTTACTGGTGGGCTACGACATCTAGTGAAATTCTATGACAGACGAGTGTGGAGCCAATTGGAGGCTGGGAATCATCTTGGTCTCGATGTATCCCCAACAACGGCAGTCGCACAAAGGTGTTATCTCACATTCGAACATCGGATGCGTTTAATGTCCAACACTTGGTGCTTTCCCAAGGTGATAATTCCAATGGAGACGAGATTGTCGGATTCAAAGGCGAATCCTTCTAATGGGGGAAAATGGTGGAGACATCATTAGATTTAAATAATTGATTTCTTTATTTGTTATTATTAGTTATAGATTTGATAGGAAGTATATTTAATTATAGGAAAGACATTTAGGATGTACTCCTTCTTTTAGTTTTATAAAATAACAATGAGAAAACAAAATTCAAGCGAGCATACTAAAATATGTTGGGTGTATGAGTAGTTCAAATATAGACCAATAAGTTTTTACAATAAAGTATATTTTATAAGAATCTAAAACACGAATTGATATCTATAACTGATATAATATGTGGCTGACTTCTGATATGAAAAGTTGTAGAGACAAAATTTAAAATGTATTTTGTAATCTATTAATATATAAAGAGGGAATGATAGTTTTTTGAAAAAATCAAGGAGAAAATCAGCAAAAAAAAACAGTGAAATTCCCGCCTAAATCTTAAATATAATGAGTACAAATTTTTGGCGAAAATGGAAAATCCCGCCCACATGTACAAATTAGCATTTGAATTTTTTTGTTGCCTTATTTTTTGCTTAATTCTGCCTATTCCGTCGCATATTAAAGATATGGTGAGATTTTTTTGCCAATTATTTGTAGCTATCCTAATACAAAAAAATAATCCAAAAATTATTTGAATCCCGCCCATATAAATACACTGACCCAACAACCAAAATTACAGAAAAAAATTCTATCTATATACATATCATCTCCTCCAATGTGCACAGAAAAAAATACAGACATTTCGAGATACACGGAAAAAAAAAAATGGCAAGACTCTACGGTACACTTGGGGACATCACCAGGGCCACGCAACCGGATTTGATATTAAGAGTAGTAAGCTTTTTTGAATCGAATTTCGAGCTGCAATCCAAGAACAATATTCAAATCCTGTTTCATGATGAACATGTAAGCATTTCAATTGTTTTATGTAACATACATATTTATATAAATTATTTTAGTTAATTGTATAAATTTTTATTTTAGGGTTCACGCATAAATGGCATCATCCGTTCTCGAAGCATGGGATTATATCGAGATGTGTTCAAAGAAGGCAAAGTTTATGCAATCCACAACTACAATGTTGAATGCAATAATCAGAGGATCAATACAACCGGCCATAGATGGATCCTTGTGCTTCATCCAAAGACAAATGTATTCACGTACGATGGAAATTTTCCTCATCACTAATGAGGGTTCCGGGATTATGAAGATTATTGCATGGATTTCTTAGGAATTATGAAATTGTTATGTTAGAATGTCAATTCGAGTTGTTTAATAATTTTATTCCATGGCATTTATAGGATTTTATAATATTTATTTATATTGAGACTTTTATGATTATCATGTTTTCTTTTATTATTCAATTATTCAAGTTTTTTTTATTATTCAATATTCAATTCGACTCCATGTTTAAATAATTATTATTGTATTTAAATTGACCTTATTGATCTTGATAATTATCAACTAAATTTTGGTATAATATAAATAAACTAATTAATATTAAAACTTAAATGTTTATTGTCATTGCCAATTTTTTTAAATTTATAATAGATTCAATATATCGGATTTTTCAAATTTAGTATGAATATATAATGACTTCTAAATTACCACATATTTTTTATAACTAATTTATATTTAGATATAAATTAAAAAGGTTCATAATTGAGATAAATATATACAAAAGATTTGATATAACTAACATCCTTATCAATATTTATCCGATATGAATTAAAAAAAAACAAGAACTGATTTTTATAAATTTCGAATAATATTATTGAGATTTAATTTGATTGATATCAATCGAAAGTCTTAAATATTGAGATATAAGTTAATAGATTTTATATAACAAACATCCTAATAAATATTTGCCTATTTCATATTAAAACATAATATATTTATTATATTCAGATTTACTACTTTTTTTATTCGATACAATTAAGGGTAAGTTTATTGTTATGTAAAATATCATATATCCAATATAAGAGTACTTGTGATAGTCAATTTGCATTTTTACAAATCGAAATAAAAACTAAATTTCAAACAGTGTTTGCATTTATCTACTTAACAACTTTAAGTAGCGTTGGATAATTTTCTCATGGATTTAAGACTTTTTGGACTTATCAATTTGTACAATCCGATTGTTATTAAACTCTTAAAGATTTGGTCAGATGTTTTTGTCAATTAATTGTAGATATCCTATATGTTGGATATTTTATGCACGGATTTGAGACTATTTAGACTTATCAATTTCTACAATTGATTTTTTGTAAACTCTTAAAGATTTGGTATGATTTTTTTGTCAATTAATTGTAGTTATCTTAAAAAATCTTTCCATAATCATTCCACACTAAAATCACGCACATACGTTTTTATTAAAAAAAATTGCACGCAAATATCATCTTAAATCTTACGATATCAACGCATTTATCTACTTAACATAATAAAATGACTTAAGATTTAATATGCAATAATATTCCCAATAATCTAATTAACAAATAGGTGTCGTAATAAATCTGTGGCCGTAAACTGATAAAATATGTACTAATAATGGGATATGAAGGGTTTTACGAACCCTATTTATTTATGCTAAGAGAATATTTATTACTATGTGCATATTAGATTAGATGAAAAATATAGCAAAGGTATATTTTTATGCTAACAATTGTGATATCTTTATTCGTTTAAGTGCATATAGGACATACTTGCAATTACCTATTAATAAATATATTAATAGTATAGTATCCTAATAGAATACAACCACTTGATAATTTCGAAAAAATTTTAAATTTAGGATACTAAATCTGAAAAAATATTGATATTTATCTACTTAACAAATTTAATTACGTGATTTTCACTATAAAAAGACCAATCCATTATGTTATTTTGTATTCAACTCACACAAAACACATCGTAAAAAACACATCTTTTCGTTTTTTTAATTAGTATTCTTAAGAAAATGACTTAAACATGGGGGTTGATCAAAGATATCAAGAGATCCAATAGGCCTTTCCTCAAGCTTCATATTATTCGCATGTTTCAAAGGACTTCCGAGAATTTCTCTAACAAGAAAGTGCTTGAGTTAATTTTCCATGACAATGAGGTTTGTCACAATGTGCTATTTTTACTAATTTTCGTGATTAATTTTTTAAATAGATTATTGTAATTATTTTCGTTTTTTTTTTAGGGTGATAGGATAACCGGTCTCATAAGGCCCGTTCACATATCTCATTTCATTGACGAGCTTAAAGATGGAGAAGCTTATGCCTTCAATCATTATCAAGTGGAGAGTAACATAGGCATTTACAAATCAACAATTGGCAAATTTCGCATCATTCTTCATAGGGGAACCGAATTTTTTAAACTCAAGACCACATTTCCACTCTATCGATTCTCTTTTAGAGAATTTCTCACTTTACGTGATATAGACAACGTGGACGAAGCAATTTTGTTTGGTAAGTCTTATAAAAAAAATTTTATTCGTAAGAATCTACTTATTTATTATGTTTATATTTTTTACTTATGAATTGAAGTATATTAATAGATTCTCATTAAATTTATTTTGTGTAGATGTTATTGGCCTGGTGGTGGAGACCCATCCAATTCAAATAAAAAATGTGAAGACTGGCCCTACCCAAATGATTAATTTTAGTCTTATGGATTTGGGGTTAGTTGTTTCGATTTATTTTGTTCAAAGTTGCACTCGATTTTTATAGCTTCTTATTAAATTCTTATTAAATTTATTATATTTTATTATTTTTAGTGGGCTTCCTATGACATGTACCGTTTGGGGAGCGTATGTGGATCAATTTATTGCTTTCGAGAATTACTATGTGGAAGCCAATCAACCATTTGTCTTGGTCATACAAATGTGTCGTGCAAAGCCTTGGAATGGTAATTTATTTTTATTTTTATTTTTCGAAAATTAACATGTCACTTATTTAATTATATTTATCTTTTTAAATTATGAGTATTGGTTAACATTTACTTTTTTCTTTATTAGGTGAAGTTCAAATAACAACTTCAAAGGATGTCACACATTTAATTGGTGTTCACGATATTCCCGAAGTTCAAGATTTTCTGCATAAGTAAATAATTTTTAAATTTATCTCTTACATTATGGTTACGGATATATTAGTAGATTATATTTTAAATGAATATTTTTTGTGTAGGATGACAACTAGCAAAATCAAAGATGTGAAGCTTAGATCGAATAGCTCTTTGGTTGTCAAGAGTGAAGTTCAAGGACTTGAGGATGGTGATGTCATTGTTAGCTCTGTTGATTCTATCCATGAGACGGAAGAGGTAGTATAATATAAATATTCCGATTTTGTACTTATTATACCAATTTTGTATAATAACATTCTGACTTTGTTTATGCTTACAAATTTAATGTTTTTATTTTAAGGATATGGATACTTGGGTGTGTGCCTCAATTGACTCAATTATTGATAATTGGTGGTATCTTGCTTGCAAAAGATGCAATAGCAAGATGGATATTGAAGATGGTGACATGCATTGCACCAAGTGCACTAATACACGTGGCATTGCAAGGTTGGAACAACATTTTTTATGTTTGTCTTTTCGCATATTATAGATTATAAATAGTTTACGTTTTTTTTTTTCTTAAAGGTACAAGATCCAATTTGGAGTCGCTGATTGTACTGCAAGTGCTGTCTTCATGTGTTGGGATAGAGAGTGTGAAAGGATGATTGGAAAGTCTTGTGAGCTTCTAAAGCGTGAAATTTCTGTGCTAAAGGTGACTTTTATTAACAAATATATATATATATATATATATATGCTTTAATTCGAAATTTATTTATAATTATTATTACCATTTTTTTGTAGAATAAAACTGTTTTTGAGCTGCCGGATGATCTAGAAGACTTGGTTGGGAGAACCTTTCTTTTCAAGGTCCGAATCAAAGCAAATAATAATGAAAAAAAGGGCTATTCATCTACTTTCTCCGTTTTGAGGGTTATTCTTGATCCAAATTTGGTTTCCAAGTACAACCATTGGGTTGTAGAGAATGATGTAAGTTTGTTTAAATAGATAAATACAATTTAATTATATTCCTTTCGTGTACAATACATGATTTGACAATTAATTATTATGCTTTTTCTTTATAGAATTCGGATTTTATGACCCTTTTACAAAGGGAGGAAGCTACTAAGGTTAGTATAAACACTTATAATTAAATATTAAATACATTTACTTATAAGTTAAGTTTATTTTCTTTCAAGTTTATACTT
Source organism: Striga asiatica (assembly GCA_008636005.1). Taxonomy (NCBI): domain Eukaryota; kingdom Viridiplantae; phylum Streptophyta; class Magnoliopsida; order Lamiales; family Orobanchaceae; genus Striga; species Striga asiatica. The sequence goes on along the minus strand of BKCP01007182.1, from coordinate 2,017,703 downwards.
GACTTTATTTTGAATAGGACGATGATGAAGAGGAAGTTATTTCACCGCTTAAGACTGTTCGAGTTGTTGATCAAGTGAGTGACACATCCAATGCAAAACGGAATTTGATGGATGAGTTTGCTATTGACCCCGAGGCTGAACAAGCTGAATCAGTTACAAGCAAGAAAGGAAAGACGAAAGTTGATGACTATGGGAACTTACTTTCTACTGATGGAGGAAATAATAATTAGGTGTTTGGTTTTTGAAGTACAAGACAATTTTATTTGAATTTCTTTACTTAGATGGTTTTGTTTATTATGGTTTGGTTAGTTTGTTTTCTTTGAAGAAATAATTGCAACTTTATGTTGCTTCTTGGTTGAGTCTCTAGGAAACATATAGTTTTCGAGATTTCAATCAACTTATTAATAAAGTTGATTTCCCCTTTGAATTTATACATGTGTTTAGATCGTTATCATTATGTGCAAGTTTCATATTTTTGTTTGTCTTAAATAGATTATAGCGAAGTACTTATGCGAACTAACATTTAAATACTTGTGAAGTACTAACTATTCCTAACAAGTTATGAAATAGATTTAACGTAATCAACCTCCTATTGTTAATCCTATCGAATATAACTAAACAGATTTAATAACTTTAATTAAAATAGATTATAACAAATTAATATATAATAGTAATTTATTATCGATTTATTTTGTTTGAAAGAAAAAATAAATTGCGACTATTTTTGTAAATCATATTTTGCCAATTTCGAATTCTTATTTTTGTTAGGATACTTCATATCATCGTGAAATATATAGAAGTGCGAGCATATCTCCTACAAGTTTGAGCATATCTCCTATAAAGTTGCCAGATTCGGTTTTAATCTTTTCCAAACCAACTATTGTGTTAATATATTCTATAAGATTATGCCTTATCTAATGTAAACTAACATTCCCTTTTTCCTAATTTTTAGCACACGCTGTTGTATCATCTTTGTCACGAGAATATAAATACAGATACATACAATTGTTTTCTTCGGGAGCAGAATACATGAATTAAACGACAGCGTGTGTTTTTTGGATTTTATGATGTGCAACCAGCAAATAACCAGATGATATGAAGGAAACAAACATTGAAATACTTTCGGAAACCAATAAAATGAAATCATGCAGAGTCAACCAGCGGAAAAAAGAAGAAATCAAAGATCAAGGTAATATATTTCTAATTGCTTTCGATTTATAAAGTTCAGACTTTTTCATCCAAAAGATTATATTCATTAGGAATATTTTGTAATTTTTTTGTTGGTTTTATTTTTGCAAGGAATTCAACAACAGATAATTGCTTCCAAAAAAAATGAAACCAAAGAAAAAGGTGCAAACACATTAATATAAGATTAACCTATTGATTTCATTTTCGAGATTTACCTGTTTTACCTTCTATCTCTTAACTTCTGTGTTGTTCTTCAAATATTGTAGGCCTCATGTTTAGTAGTATCATCCTCGCACAAGTACATAAATATATGTTAGAACTTGATACATATAACAGTAATTAAGATAGATTATAAAATGTGGATCTCTTTTTCTGTTTTTTATTTTTATTTTTTTTGCTGTTAGATGATTACAAGTAATTAATGAACAAAGAAAAAATTAAATACCTTCATAATGGATATCATGCTTTATTCCTTATGCTGTTGTAAGTTAAAAAAAAAAAAATTAGAATATGTAGTTGACAAATATGATATAATACAATTATATAAGCAGAAATGTGTGAAGTCTTACAAATTATTTAATTCAACAGAACAATACTTCTGATAAATCTTTACCTTTTGAGTTCACTGAACATACTTGCCACTATGTACTTATACAATTCAATCTTCTATCATCAGATTCCTACAGTAGGTTAGCTTCTTCGGTTTCTGTAAACAAGAGTTTATAAGATGTTAGAAATAATATGAGAAGATTATATAAAATTTATTTCATCAATTGAGTATTATATAACTTTTAATAAGTAATTGGTTTTTGTAAACCACTTACCTATAAAACAATGCCCATTTGTGTTGTTCTTATTAACTCTGCAACTCAACCAAGGTCCTTGATTCATATTGATGATTCTCATGCAATAAAATGAAAGAGTTGGTCAGACTTTTAAAATTGTCCTTACAGATTACTCTTTAATTCAAATGATCTTAAAAACATATTTTTTAGTATTGTACTATAAATCAAGTTTACATATGATAACAGTTGTTTCTAATAATAGGCTGACTGGAACAATTACAGTATAATACATAATCTATTAGTAAACAAAACAAAGTCGAGCTTTACTATGAATCAGTGTGATTATGAAATCCTAATTTCAAGTATATCAAACCAGTCACTCAATTATCCTTTTCAGTACCATAGTATATCAGTGTGTCTATCAAAAACCCTGGAAAAAATTTCAAATTATAACAATTTCACATTCGTTTTTAACTGAACCACAAAATTGACTTTGTAAAAGTTGTACAATGAACATCACAGACATTAACACAATACGACACCATTCGAGTGATTCAGATTAGAACATAAAAAAACGCAGATCTGTTAATTCTAGCATGAACATAAAAAACGCAGATTTGTGCATGTAAGAAACAAAAATCAAACCTTAAATATACAGGAAAAATTGGAAAGTTAACTGATCATTTCAAACATAAACCCAAATAGGAAAAATGGAAATTAGGAAATAGATCGGAGAAGGCTAAAGATGTTATCGGACAGGTTGATCGTATCTCAGACACACACGTAACATAGACACATCAATACAAATCGACAACAAAACTAACGAACTTTCTGTCCAGGTAAGAACAAAAAAAAAAACAAAGCTTAAATATACAAATCTAATTCGTAGTACCTTTCCGCCATAGGTAAAAAACACGGCCGATCATCCATTTTTCATCGGTGATCGAAGTAAATATCGGAGAAAGATTTCAAATTTCACAATTGTTTCTAAGATTAGAAACTGTTCTTGTGAAAATCGAAACCAATCTTTTCGATTTTGAAAAATTGGAAAGTCAACTGATCAATTCGAACACAAACCAAAACAGGAAATTTGATTCTAGAATATAGATCGGGCAAGGAAAGAAATCGGACATATTGTTCGATTCTCAGACAAGCGGCGAAAAAGAAGGGAGAGGAGTGAGGTGGTGCCGAAATGAAAAAATGAAACCCTACATGATCTAAACTTTCCTTTTATACACAAGATCCGTTAATGACAACCGTTCGATCTGTTGACAAAATATTAACCGTCCGATTTTATGGTTTGGCTTGTGGGCTTCGGATCAGATTGGGCTAAAACCTACTTTTATGATTGGGCTGGTTTACCAATTGGGCTATTTTAATGGTTATTTAAAATGGGCTGAGTTTTTGTGCAATGAGTGTAAAATGATATTTGTCCAATTAATCTCATATATTTGATTATTAATTACATTAATAGATTTTAAAGCCTAATTTTTGATATATTGTTCTTAACCCAATATAAAAAATTACTATTTATTATGTGTTTTATATAAGTAAAATAAAATTTCTAATAATTATTTTTTGTCACCTTTAATTAATTTGTTTTTTGTTTTATACATTTATATATTTAATTTTTTTTATATAATATGATTTTTTTTATTTACTGATTTTTTTTGTATCCTTAATATTCCATTCTATTTCTATAGGATATGCTACACCTTCTCCTGTTACTGGATGTTCTTTTATTCCGATTGAAAACAACAATAATTCCGGCAAGGTTTCATATCAATGGCGAAGTGTGTTGCATACTTCTCAAAGTCTACCATTATCAAACATCACCAATGGTAAATTTTTTTAAATTATATTTTTTCTTATCCGATGATCCAATTGCAAAAATCGTTGAAAGCACGTATCCGATGTTCAAGAATGCAACCGATGATCCAAGTTACTTGAAAGATAGGGCTATACTCGCGCCAACACTCGAGATCGTACAATCTATAAATGCATACATGTCGTCGTTGAATTTGACTGAAGGACGCACGTATTTAAGCTCAGACAGTACGTGTAAATCTGACTCCAATACCGACTTTCTGGCACAACTCCATACTCCTGAGTTCTTGAATACTATCAAGTGTTCTGGAACACCGAATCATGAGTTGAATTTGAAGGTCGGAACTCCAGTTATGTTGTTGCGGAATATGGATCACTCAATGGGACTCTGCAATGGTACACGATTGGTTGTGACCAAACTCTCCAATCATGTTCTCGAGTGTAAGATTCTTACTGGCGATCATGCAGGTGATAAAGTTTTGATACCTCGAATGACCATAACTCCTTCGGATGTTAGAGTACCATTCAAATTCCAAAGAAGGCAGTTCCCCATTATGGTTTTGTATGCAATGACTATAAACAAGAGTCAAGGTCAATCCTTATCTCATGTTGGCTTATTCTTGAAGAAACCAGTTTTTAGTCATGGCCAGTTATATGTCGCTGTCTCCCGTGTTACTAATAGAAAGGGTCTTAAAATTTTAATTTGTGGAGAAGAAGGTTTGAAAGCAAATCAAACCACTAATGTTGTGTATAGAGAAGTGTTTAATAATATATGATTTTTTTTTTTTTTTTTTTGGTAATTTGTATTTCTCTCTATTTTTTTCTATTACAATCAAATTATTAATTTATAAACAAAAATATTAAATAAAGTTTAGACAAAAAGGTTTGAGGAAATAATCCCACCGTACTGCGCACCGGTACTACATTATGTTTCCGAAAAAAGTATACAGTCCGTGCATCGCACGGGTTACGTACTAGTTTTTAAAGAAAATAACTAAAATACACTTGCAAAAATGAAACGACTAAAATATTGCATTCATATCATTTTTAGTTAACCTAAAGTGGCAGGAGAAAAAAATGAAATTAAATAATTCGTCTTTGTCAGTTCCTAATCCCGTAAAGGTAATTAATGTATTTTTTTTTTCATAAATGTGACTGTAACAATAAATCTTATGAAAAACGTAAATCTTTTGTACAACTTGATTTTATTTTGATCAAACTATATTGCAGGTACAATCTCTATATGTCTTCTTTGATTCTTCTCTTCGTGGACTTCGATTTGACCTTCAAATGAATCTCATTCAGGTTTAACCTTGAATTTCTATAACATTAATTCGGGGGGTCGAATGACTTATTTCCATATTAAACGTTAGGACTTGATTTGATTGAGAACATTCTTGACGGTCTTTCTTCTTTGATTCTTCTCAAAGACTGTTTTGGACTTGAACGTTGACCTTCAACTTCAATGTTTGATCTTTAAGAAAATGATTGAGAGCTCTTAAACTTGATACTTTGATTTATGAGGTGTGATTTGTAGTTTTGAGTAAAGCCGCATATAAGTGTAGGAGAGAGAGCCTTGGAGAAAAAGACATCAATTTGATTGGTCCTTCATGATTTGATATAATCTCTTTATTTATCCTAAGATTTGACTTGGTGGGCAACAAAGAATTACTTTATTAATTATATATCTTATTTATCTTAAACTTATGTGCAAAAATAAATAAAGACATTAATTAATAAAATATTAAAATTTCGATGTCTACAAATCCCCCTTGAGACTTGTTAACGGACAAAATATCTTGGTAGTGAATGAGTCTCAAAATTTTGGATTTGATTTGGAGAGTCACATAGTTTAAACTCTTATGTAGGAGTTTTTCAACTTGAATTTGTAAATAGTTTAAACTCGTACTAATGAGTTCTTCAATTGACTTGATTTGTAGATAGTTTAAACTCGTATCAAAGAGTATTAAATTGATTTTAAAAATAGTTTATACTCGTTCATGGAGTTCTTCATATGAATTGTTTTGTTAATAGTTTATACTCGTATCAAGGAATCTTGATTTGTAGACCTTTTATGTTCTTGTCAAGGAGTCTTGATTTGATTTGATTTGAAGACAATTTATACTCTTGTCAAAAGAGTTATTCATTTGGTTTTATTTGAAGACAATTTATAATCGTGTAAGAAGAGTTCTTTATTTGATTTATTGACCTTTTATACTCGTATGGAGGAGCCTTCAAATTTATAAACATTTTATGCTCGTGTCAAGGAGTCTTCAAATTTGCAGACATTTTATGCTCGTGTCAAGGAGCCTTGAAATTTGCAGATAGTTTATTCTCTTATCAAGGAGATCTTGGTATGTAAACATTTTATGCTCATTTTAAGGAGCCTTGTAGATAGTTTATGCTCATATCGAGAAACAATTAAATTTGTAGACAGTTTAGGCTCATATCAATGAGCACTTGAATTTGTAAATATATTTAGGCTCATATCAAAGGGCATTTTAGATAGTTTAGGATAATATCAAGGAGCATTGTTGATAGCTAAGGCTCATATCAAGGAGCATGATAATTTGGAGATTTTGATATTGAAGAGTTTTATAGATAGTTTAAGCTCGTATCAAGGAACATTTGAATTTATAGATAGTTTAAACTCATATCAAGGAGCATTGTAGATAGTTTAGGCTCTTATCAATGAGCATTGAAGATAGTTTAGGCTCGTATCAAGAGCATTGTAAATAGTTAAGGTTCATATATATCAAGGAGCATGATAATTTGGAGATTTTGATATTGAAGAGTTTTATAGATAGTTAGGCTCGTATCAAGGAACAATTGAATTTGTAGATAGTTTAAACTCGTATCAAGGAGCATTGTAGATAGTTTATGCTCGTATCAAGGTGCATTGTAGATAGTTTAGGCTCGTATCAAGGAGCATTTGAAATTGATTTGATGAAGCTCTTCATGCAAATTGCCCCATTAGATTAGGATTAAGAAGGAATGTAGAAACTCTATTGTTTGCCTCCATTTGCATAAATTTGATGATGTAGACCTTTTTCAGCAGTTTCATTGCTTGAGAAGACATCATCCTTAGTAGTCCCCCTTGTATATTGTCTTCAAAGAGGTATTCACGCATTTTCAAAGATTTTGAACTTGATTTCAAGAGAAGAGATGAGAAGCACAGATGGTCTCACTCCCACTGTGCGCGCCAAATTTGTAGCTACAAAATTTATGGAAAACATATAACTTTTGTATAACATGATTTTATTTCGATCGAACGATATTGCGGGTACAATTTCTATATGTCCTCTTTAATTCTTCTCTTCACGGACTTCGATTTGATCTTAAATGGATTTGACAAGTGGATCTCGTTCGAGTTTAATCTTGAATTTCTCTAACATGAATTTGGGGGTCGAATGACTATTACCGTGTTAAATGTTAAAACTTGATTTGATTAAGAACATCTTGACGGTCTTTCTTCTTTGATTCGTCTTAGAGACTGATTTGGACTTAATGTCGATCTTCAACTTGAATGATTGTGGTCTTCAAGAACACCTTTACATGCATCTTCAAGAGAATTATTGAGAGCTCTTGAACTCGAGACATTGGCTTATGAAGTGTGATTTATGGCTTCGAGGAGAGTCCTTTATTGTATAGTAGAGAGCTTGGAGGTCTTAATTTTATGATTTGATATAATCTCTTACTTTATTCTAAGATTTTTTTCGTATCCTATAATTTTGACTTGGTGGGTAAAAAATAAATACTTTATTATTAATATATCCTATTTATCTTGAATTTATGACAAAAAATAAACAAATATGTATTAATTAATTAAATAGTAGAATTTCGATGTATATTACATCAAATTTAACGAGGCCCAAATTAATTAATATATTATATTAGACGTTCAATATATTTATATTTTTGTGAAATTTTATCTGTCATCTAATAACACAAAATGAAATACTTCATATTCACATCTCCGGATCAAGTATGACGAAATCCGTTAGATGGCAAACAATGTAAACACAATTATAAACTATACTCTACAAAACTATAAAAGTAGAACTTGTGAGGTTGGGCAATAACAAAACATTTTTCTACTTTTTATTTAATTACACCTGCACCTATCTTAATAAATTGAGCCACAACATATATTCTCACAACCTAAAGTAATTACATTTCCAAATGCAGCTGCTTGGACTTTGCCCATTTGTGTAACACTCTTCCAAACACATCATAAAAAACAATTTCCCCTTCATTTTCTGTCAATTGAACAGACATAAAACCTTGTCCATCATAGAAAAATTTAAGGGTTTCTTCATTTAGGCTCTTAACATCTCCCCTCCATGCCTTTGACCCGGCCCCACTTGTCAAGAATTGGATAGGGCTGCAAAATTAAATAAACCCAAAAAAAATTAATAAAGAATATTAATTGCTTATATTTATTTCCTCTCTGAAATTATTGTGATTTTAATTTTTTATCGTACCTCGTATTGTCACTGATATGTTCGAGACAATGGTCGTGCCCGTTCATGTAGAAATCGACATTGTAGGCCTATAAATCACGTTGAATGATTGTTGATCAATATTTATTTGATTTTTTTTAATAAAAAAAAATAACCTCTTATGAATATTTGAGTGATTTTATTTTATTTTATTTTATTTTATTTTTACCTGAAGAATGGGAAGAAGGTGAGTTATAAGCTCTGGGGTGTCACCATGGTGGCCCACACTTCTAATGGCATGATGTCCAACGACAATTTTCCATTTTGCTCGTGATTTCTTAAGTGACGACTCCAAATTCTACATACCAAACAAGGGATTAATTAACACGTAACACAAACTAATTCTATAGGGACTCCTTTATTTTCTTGCATCATATTCCTATCAAATGTTTACATGGTAGGATAAATCATTCAAACTTTTCTACATAAAGTGATATTGAGTGATATCCATCCAAATCATATAATTCTAATAACTTGGATAGTAAACGAGCCCTACACATATAGTTGGTAAATTATTTACGAAACGGTTGTTCTTGTGTAAGGTCGTCTAACCATTAGGTCAATATATACATTTATTAGAAAATTTTATGCTTTAAAAAATAAGAGAAATAACATAAACAGAAATATAATATTTTATAGAATAAATATGTATTTTTTATCGAATCAGTGTGACAAGTCGATCTGCCTAACGATTAAACTACCTCTATATAAGAATTTATGTTTATGAAAAGTTGTTTT
>BKCP01007182.1:1993754-2008649 GCA_008636005.1 Striga asiatica | reverse complement strand
CACCTGTATTAACTACAAAGGACCTCAAACAAAGCCATCTATGGTCAATTTTCCGGAGGGCACTACTTATTTGTGCCACTACATCACCTCTATAATCATGATTACCTAAAACTGCACGGAAAAATTCAAAATACAAAAAATATTAAGAAATATTAGCAATAAAAAAAAAAATAAGTAACATTTGTTTTTGGTTTGACATTAATTTAATAATAAATATTTACCACTAAACCATTGTTTTTGGAGGCTCTTGGCTGTGTAAATATTAGTGAATGATTCCACAAATGCTGGATCAGATTCTCCATTCAAACCATCATCATAGAAATTGTCGCCTGTTGACACTACAAAATCTATGTCTAATTCTTCTCCAATTCTTCCCATCTACCAATAAAAACCAATAAAAAAATCAAGAAAATTAGTTTCAACTATAATCAAATAACAATAATACGGTTTATCAAGTCTAATTATATGTTTTTCCCCATCATATTTTTTTCCCCATCAAGAGAAAATAAGCTGTATAAACTTCATGAGATCATGTATTTTATTATTTTATCAAAATGAAATACGTACACTACAATTATTTTCTTAAAAACAATAAAAAAAAATTATAAATATATATACCTGAAAAGCAACTTGTGATTGATTAAACTCTCCTTTTCTTCCCCAATCTCCAATAACCAAAAACTTCACCGTGCCATCACCTTTCGTGGGCTGCTCGAATATATGAAGCTTAGCTGAAATTTCATAAGAAAACAATAAAATGGCAGCCAGACAGAACCACACCAAATTAACCATGGTTATTTTCTTATCAACGCAGGCCATGGCTGTAGCTAATTAATATTTCTTCTGGCCAGCCAAATAAAAATTCAATTTTTTTTTTTTTTTAAAGAACACTGATGGAAAACAAATTAAGGTCGTTTTTCTTGTTTTCTATCTTTCTTTTTTCCTCGAAAATTTATTTTATGAAAGTAGAAAAATTGTGATGAAGATTGAAAAAGCATGTGAGCTTAAATATATATTTATATACGTTGGGAGAGAGAAAAAGGGAGGATATTTATAAATAAGAGAGTATCTGGCTTAGAGAGATAAATGCAGTGACGTAAAAATAATATTTAGTAAATAGCGCAAACAACAAACAACGTACGATATTTATTGGTCTCTTATTAATTTTGGAATTATTATTGTCAGCTCCTTAATTAATTAAATGGTTATAATTTTTTAATTATTATTGTCACACGTTATAAAATATTGGTTTATAATTTGTATTTTTTTTATATAATTTTTCGTGATGGTTCTCATTCCGATATTTTTTTGATGAAATGATTTCCAGCTTATTTTAAAATTAATAATGATTTTAGCTGAAAACATGTAATTATTTTTTTGGTTTATCTTTATTAACTTGGGATGGAAGAAAGAAAACATTTGAAGCGTTAATTGAAAACCGATTACTTGGGAATGATTGGATAATAATGATAATATAATCGTAAAATTAGAAATTATTGAAGCTGATCTATTATTTGGAGGGAATAACCTATAGAATATGCTGTGGAATAAACGTGGAACTAAGCGAATATTCGTATCTCTTACGGGACATTTTGCTTGGCTTTCGGACATTGGTGCTGCCACATCCAACAAAGTCATGGCAGTATATAATTGCATATAAATATATTATGTTCACTTAATCACTTTCGCACACTTCAATAATAATAAATGTAAAATAAGGAAGCAAAAACCGAGTTTCTGATTGAAAAAAAAAAAAATGTAAAATAAGGAATGCAAGAACAATTACATTAAACAGGGGTGACTCGAACACGATCATGGTAGAGAAGAATTTTTAAATTGTTTAGGACGTGCTTGTTTACTAGTTTTAATGAATATTAGTACGATACTCGTGTACTATATGGGTTGTTTGAAAAAAAAAAAATATAAAATATAAAATAATAAAAAAAATGCATGTTGTCATATAAAAGTGCAAAAATAGAAAAATACTAAATTCGATATTATTTCAATTTTTCAAAAATTTCTTTTGTACACAACATTAATAGTTTTATTTACAATTTTTTCGAAATTAAATTAATTTAATTTTATATAAAATATTATTTTGGGCTTTAATTAAATTATCAACTTATATTTTTTAATCATAATAATTAAACACCCATACATTAAATGAAAATGTCAACCCATATTGATTTTTTTTTACTTATATCATATTAAAATATCGATATTATTATTATTATTACATAAGTACAAAAATATATATCTTAGATAAATAGAAATAATATGGTGATATGTATATTCATAAGTGTAGAATATGTTTATTTAATATTAAGCAAAATAGATTAATTTGTTTTACTTAATTAGGTGCCTAATACATCAAGTGTTATATGAATCGTGTTTCACAGTTTTTTAACGTTATATGTAATTTTAGAATTTAGATAAATAATTATTTATTGTTATTAGATTGACAAAATACCAATTAGATTTGAAATTAATATCATTTTTAAAAAAATACATACCAATTTCTATTACTTTATAATATAATTTATATTTTTATTTGATATAATTTTTTAGTTTTATAAATAAATTTAAATTTTATTTATAAGGATATATATTACTGTTTGGTATTTTATATATATAATATGGATGTCAAATCGAAAATCGTTAAAAGATAGTTAATTTGATATATCATATATGAAAAATAAAATACAAAAAAAAAAGTTATAAAGTCTTAAAATAAGAAGAAGAAACATTTATAAAAACTAATTAATGAATTATATAATAAAATGAAAACCCCAAATTAGATTTGAGGGCCCAAATAAATGACTCACGTCTGAGTCTAGGTGATGAACAAATTGATTGGAAGAAATTAATTGGGAAATAATTTCGGCACTTGGAATTAATTTGGCAGCCAAGAAGTAGTTTATATTGAGAGAGTTGTGACATAGTAAGAGTCTGAGAATTATTTTCGCACAAGGAGAGAAAAATAGAGAAAAAAATGTTATATATTAATTTGTATCCAAGTCTAACTCTAAAGCATAGTTTTTTGCCAAATAAGATTCCGAAGCATGAGAGTTTGTATATTAATTTATATCCAAGCCCAACTCTAAAGCATAGTTTTTTGCCAAATAAGATTCCGAAACATGAGAGTTTGTATATTAATTTATATCCAAGCCCAACTCTAAAGCATAGTTTTTTGCCAAATAAGATTCCGAAGCATGAGAGTTTGGCACGTAGGCTCAGCGCATTTTGAAATTATATATAGAGGGGATGGCTAATTGTTAGTGAGTATATTAAAATAATATTTAAAATAAAATAATTAAAATTAATTTGATGTAAAGTAGGAGATATATGATTTGAAGTGATGATTAATTAAAATAATTTGAGTGGATGAATAATGAATTAAGGTTGATGTGGTGGGTATGAATGATTGATTGATATTATTTTATTATATTGATAATATTGATGATGATGGGGTTGAGTTAAAGTTGAGTTAAAAAAAGTGAGTGATTTAAAATATTACAATTTTTGTGAAAATTCTTGTATGCAAACGTAGTTTATATTGTGATTTTAAATTTATATTAAATAATATTTAAAATAAAATAATTAAAGTTGGTTTGATGTAAAAGTAGAAGACAAGTTATTGAGAGATAGTTAAAATTATATGAGCGGATGAATAATGAACTAAAGTTGATGTGATGTGTACTGATATTATTTAATTATATTGATAGTACTGAAAATAATAGAGTTGAGTTGAAGTTCAATTAAACTTGAGTATGAGTATGAGATAATTTGTAAACAAACATACTCTTGTTCACCTACTTAAGTATTATATAGGTTTTGGACTATTGACATATATGGATAATTAATTATATTAGTAGAAAATCAATAACATATTATAATAGTTGATTTGTGTATTGGATTGTATTATTTATTTTAGATAACTATTTAAATAAATAGTGGACTATATAATTATTTTGAAAATTTTATATTTATTCCACGACTTCTCTCGTCAAAACGCTCATGTCTCAAAATTTCTCAAAATCAATGTTTTGAGTGCAAGAAACTAATCAAATAAGCTCTTTACCAAATAAACTAATGAATAGATTTAAGGGTCAAATATCAAAATGAGGTTCAGTTCGCTAATTTACACTAATCCGTTAACACTTGAGCATAGTCAATCTATGTATATAAAATTAAGATCATATGAGAATGGAAGTTAGTGAAAAAAAATAAGGATAAACTATACGGTATGATATGATTAAATTAACGCTTCAAATTGGATCAATTGGTCAAACTTTAAATAAAAAGTGCATGGCTTTTTGGCATAGAGAATTACAAAGGAAAGAAAAATGAATAGTGTGCCAAAACCTAAAAGTCCCCTATTTATACTCAACCTCAAGACAAACTATTACAAAGGGTAAAATGTAAATTACATTCTAATATAACCGCAAGGAACATGAATATTAAGAATATTCATTTTGGCAATGCATTTGTGAATGCGGATGAAGTGATTTGGTTAACACATCAAAAACTTGGTCTGCTGTGGGCACATAGTGGAGATTGATGACACCTTTGGACATTTTTTTGTTATCTTTTTTTTTTTTTTCCCAAAACGAAGAATTTTCATAAACAAAAACAGAGTACAGAGGGGAATATTTACAATCCAGACAGATCCAACACATAGCACAAAACAGACTCAAATGCACTAGGCACATACCTACACAGAAAGCTAATACAAAGAGACGGAGTACCATGCTAGATGGCCTAGGAGGGAATGAAGGGACAGAACAGTTAGTCTATTGGGCAGTATATAATACTGAGGCCCTGAGACTACCATTTGTCAAAACAATACAACCTAGCCACTGCTGAAGCCTAGCTAGGGAAAAATAACAGCAAATAACAGAAAAACCAGACAAGAACACCAAACCACTTAGATCACCGAGGAAAATTCTCTCCATTCAGAACAGGCACCTTCCACCACCATTCTCTCTGTCTGCTTTTGATTTTTAAAGATCCAAAGGTTTCTTGATTTCCATAACCACCATAGAATGTAGGTGGTTAATTGAATTATGTCCTCTGCTTCTTTGTCTTTATGCATTAGGCAAACTTCCTTCCACCAACTTTTGAAGCAAGGGACCTCATTTTGAAGAGCAGCCCATTTCACAGGTGCCATCTTCCAAACCATTTGGGCTCTTGTGCAATTGAATAGGATGTGCTCAGTAGTCTCTATATCATCTCCACATGCTTTGCAGATGCAGTCCATCTTCATGCCTCTCTTGAATAGATTTGTGAGGGAAGGCAAAATACCAGAGAAACACTTCCAGATGAAGTGTTTAATTTTCTTTTTGACATTAAGCTTCCAGCTGAATCTCCTGACTCTAAGAATCCAAGAGCTTTGGTTGCTAGATTCAGGAATGTCCAATCTCAAGACCTTTCTCTGTATCAGATTTTCATATGTAGATGCAACAGTGAACTTTCCCTTTTTGTTAAAACACCATGTGAGAGTGTCTCTCTGGTTTCTGTTAATAGTAGAGATGCCCAGGATAGCTTCACATTCAGTTGGAGTGAAAGCAGTTTTGATGAGGTCTTCATTCCAGTCATTTGTTCCAGGCAGCAGAAGCTCTTCCACCCATGTTAGGCTACAGGCAGTGGTTCCAGCTTTCTTGGGTCTGTGATTTTTCAAAGCAGGGATCCAAGGGTCCTCCCAGATTTCTGTGCCTCTGCCATCTTTAACAATCATATAAAAACCCTGCTCAAAAATAGGATTTAAACTCATCCAACTCCTCCAAAGCCAAGAGCAGCTTTGAGGAGGTTTGGTATCAAAAAAAGAGCTGTTAGGGAAATATTTATGTTTTAGGATTTTGCTGACAAGCAAGTTTGGGTTGGAGTGGATTCTCCAAAGTTGTTTTAGGATCAAAGCTTCATTAAAAAGCTTTATATCAGAGAAGCCCAGACCCCCATGATCAGTGGGAAGAGTTAACAGGTTCCATTTTTTCCAATGCATCCCTTTAGAAAGATTATCCCCTTTTGACCACCAAAAATTGGCAAACAGTTTAGCAATATCAGAGTAGAGGCCAGAGAGCAAGAGAAAGCAAGACATAACAAAGGTAGGAAGGGCAGATAACACAGCTTTAATCAAGACTTCTTTGCCCGCAGTTGAGAGGAATTTGTTCTTTCAATTTTGGATTCTGTTTTTCACATTTTCAAGCACAAAAGAAAAGGCTTCTTTTTTAGATTGGCCAATACCCAAGGGCAGCCCTAAGTATCTAGTGGAAAACTGAATTTGGATGCCATTAAACAGCCTACATATCTCAAACTGCACAGGCAATGGAGTATTCTTGCTAAAAAAGATTGAGGATTTAGACATATTGATTTTCTGCCCAGAGTTGTTAAGATAACAGTGGAAAATTCTCAAAATTTCAACAGCCTGGTCAGGGGAGGCTTTGCAAAAGAGGAGAGTATCATCAGCAAAGAATAAGTGGGAGAGTTCAGGCCCTGATCTAGAAATTTTAAGGCCAGTTAAGGTTCCTTGTTGAATGGAGAGGTTCAAAAGGGCTGAAAGAAACTCAGATACAATAATGAAAAGATATGGAGACAAAGGATCTCCTTGTCTTATTCCTCTGGAGGGTGTCACATGACCACATTTTTGCCCATTGAGGTTAAAAGAGAAACTGGAAGAGGAGACACAGTTCATAATCCAATTAATAAAATGCATATGAAAACCCATTCTTAGCATAACAGCTTTAATACAAGGCCACTCAATTCTATCAAAAACTTTTTCCATATCCAGTTTTAAAGCCATATAACATTTGGAACCAGTTCTATGTCTATTTAGATAATGCATGGCTTCTTGTGCAATGATCACATTATCAAGGAGCTGTCTGTTGGGAATGAAAGCAGCTTGAGTGTCAGAAATGTAAGTAGGTAAGCAGTCCCTAAGCCTTGCTGCTAAGATTTTGGAAATGATTTTGTATGCAACACAACAAAGGCTTATGGGTCTGTAATGCTCTACTCTAGTTGGGTTCTGAATTTTAGGGACAAGGGTTAGGAGAGTATGATTCCAGGATTTAGAAATGAACCCAGTGTTGAAAAAACTAAAAATAGCAGCACAAAGACTCTGCTTAATAGTGTTCCATTTTTTTTGAAAGAAGAGAGGGGTCATACCATCGTGGCCTGGGGCTTTGTTGGGGTTCATGCTGTCAAGAACTCTCTTCACTTCCTCCTCTTGAACAGTGGCTAACAATCTGGTATTCATTGAAGGGGTTACAACCGGTTTAACACAGTTTAGGAGCTGGGTATCAATCTCCGGCCAACTGGATGTGAAGATCCCTTTGTAGAAGTCTGTCAGGCATTTCTCCATGGAAGCATGAGAATCACACAGTGAGTTGTCTGTACTGATCAGCCTGCTTATTGCGTTGGATTTTCTTCTTTGGGAAGTGTAAGCATGGAAAAAACGAGTGTTTTTGTCCCCCTCTTTAAGCCAGTGTAGCCTTGACTTTTGGCTCCAGTAGGATTCTTCAGCTTTGTTTAGATCATCAATCCTTTTCTTAAGAGTGTTCCACTGATTCCAATCTCTGTTGTTTCCCCGGAGTCTCAAGTCTTCCATTTTCCTTGTGGCTTCTTTGAGTTTCTTATCATTTTCTGACTTGAAAGTTGCACTCCACTTTAGCAATGCTATTCTAGTGGCAGCCACTCTGTGTTGGAATTGTGTCATTGGGTGGCCATTCTGAAAATAGTTCTAGGCTTCCTTTATGATGTCACTAATTCCTTCTCTCAACAACCATCTTTTATCAAAAACAAATCTCCTTCTGAAATTGGAAGAATTAATACCAGTGGATAGTACAAGGAGGCTGTGATCCGAGGAGCTCATAAAGATGTTTGTAGCTTCAGAGTTAGGATAAGAGGTCAACCAGCCTAAAGGTGCAAAGAACTTGTCAAGTTTCTCCTCCACACTGTCCTCTCTTACTCTAGAGTTCCACCAGGTGAATTGATGTCCCTTTAATACTATTTCCTGTATACCCATGTTGGCAACAAAATTTTTGAAGGGCCAGAAGCTGCTATCCGATCTTCTTCTTCCTCCCTTTTTCTCATGATGATTACAGATGTCATTCCAGTTGCCTCCTATAAGCCATTTATCTCCCCACTTTGATTTAGTTGATTCCAAATAAAGCTTTTGACTTTCTTTTTTCTTTTGATCAGTACTGAGGTATACAAATATGATCCATTCCTTCTCTTGGAGGCTGTTGTGATGGTACTCCACTTCCAAGCAGAATTTATGAGTAATAACTTGAGTAATTTCTATGTTCTTGTCCCAAATTAATAAGAGGCCTCCACTTAGGCCAGCTGGGTCCACAGACAAGAATCTATCTACACATCCAAGCTTTCTACAAACTGTCTTCACAAACTGGCTGGTTTGCCTTGTTTCACAAATAAAAGCAAACCAGGGGAGGTGGAGCTTTAGAGCCTCCTTGAGCTGGGGAGCTGTAGAGGGTCCTCCCAGACCTCTACAGTTCCATACCATTGACTTCATTTAGGGGTTGGGAGCCACTCAAGGCTGGCTGCCTCCACCTGTTTGTTCAAAGAGGGAGATTCTTTTTGCTTTTGCTTTTTTGTTTCCTGGGTTTCAGAAGAGGGGAGAATTGTCTGATTTTCAGATTGAAGTCTGCCCCTTTTGTTACTTCGAGGCTGTTTGGCTGTTTTCTCAGCATCTTTAGGGGGAGCTGGAGCCTTCCTTGTCTATTTTTTCCTTTGCTTACTTGCACTTGCTTCTGGAACAGTTTTTGTAGGTTTCACAATTTCCAACTCCATATTATGAGAATGATCTTCTGGAGTGTTTGGTAGGCCGGCTAGATGGAAATCAATGTCTTGGTTAGTTAGGAGAAGGATGGGATCAGTGTTTATGGATTCAATCAAATGGGTGGGTGGTATAGTAGTAAAGGCAGGTTGTTTTAGCTTTCTTGAGGTAATGTTAGGAGGGGGATTTTGAAGAGAGGTTAAGGCTAAGGTATTTTGCTGGGGAGGGGGAGGAGTTGATGATTCTGGTATCTGAGCTAGAGGGGATTTGGGGAGTTTGATAGGGTGGGCACTGGTAGAAGCTTTTGAGCCACTCCCAGAATTTAGAACAGGTGAGGTTGAGTCATTTGGAGATGAGGGGGCAGAAGTTGGAGTCTCCTGCTGAGATGGAGATGGCGCAGTCTTTGATCTGAATGAGAAATTTTCTGCAACTTTGAGCCAGTCACCGTATTGCCCCTCTTGGAGTTTGCCCATTTCTATGTCTTTTGCTCTGTTAGTGCACGACCTATCAAGATGGCCAATGCAGCCACAGTAGTAGCATAGATTGATGAGCTTTTCGTATTTGAAATGAACCCGCTGGACTTTGTCTCTTAGTTGAATGTTTGAACATCTGAGTAGTGGCTCTTCCAAATTAATAGTAACTAATAGCTTGATGCATCGACCTGTATTAGAGATTGCATTTCCGATTACCACGTCTTTAACTTTTTTGAATGCTTGGCCTATTCTGAGACCCACTTCCGCACACATCCAATTTAAGGGAACATCTTCTACATGGACCCACATATCCATTTCTTTGAAACATTCATGGTCTGCACTGATTTCTTCCACCCATTCTCTGAGGATTAGATATTGGTTTTCGAAAGACCAATTTTTCCTGAAGCAACTCTGGATTTGTCTGTTGTGTCCTCAAATAGGAACTGAAAGAAGTTGTGGCTTAATTCTCGAACAGTGAGCTGACCTCTTAGGTTCCATATTCGATGAAGAGCCCTTTTTAGCCCGAAAATCCCTGCTTTTCTGTCGCCTATGATTTTTCCGAACAAACTCATTTGACATTCTTCTTCGCCTAGTTTGACATCGTCCACTTTTAGAGGAATTATATCTGCTTCTCTTGAGGATAACGAGAACTTCCGCAAATTTTGCTCAATGTTGTCCATATCGGTTCGGATAGCGAGAGAGAGTTCAGACAGCTTGAAAAAGGACCACTGCAAAAGTTAAAAGGAACAAAGGGGGCAAGAAAAACTACAGAAGTGGGGAGGGAGACAAGAGGCTAAGACAAAAAAAGGGGGGGAAAGTTAAAGAAATGAGGAAAACCTAGATAGAAAATACTAAATGGATAAAGAAGCCATACATTAACTAAGATAGAGAAAAACGATCTAAATATTACCGGCTACTTACTGAATCGGTTAAGCCCTCATTGGAAGGAATGACGATGCTGCACTCCCATTAGAGAGAAAGAGAGCTCCCATGTGAGAGAAAGAAAGCTCCCATTAGAGAGAATTTAACGACCGAGTTTTTTTTGGTTTTTACATTTTTTTGTTATCAAATAATAACAATGTATTCTATATATTTGGTCCTCTTATGTTGCACTGGACTGTTTGCTAAAGAGATTGCTGATTTACTATATGAAAAGTAAGACAGCAAGACAGGAGAAGAATGAATATAACATGCACTGGATTCTTTTCTAAATTGCATTCACTTCCTTTAGGCCCAAAGTAATCCAATTGGCCCATTGGGCCGACCTTATAATTTCCGGAGCATAATTAACTACACACATATACCTCATTTTACAGTGTGTGTGCAGAGAGATAATTATCGTTGCCGGACGAGATGAAACTCCGGTACGCGATGGTGTGCTCGTCGAACCAGAACCGGAGCATGGAGGCCCACGCGCTTCTGAAGAGAGAAGGCCTCCACGTGGCATCATACGGCACCGGGCAGCACGTTAAGCTTCCTGGACCCTCCCTCAGGGAACCTAACGTCTATGATTTCGGCACCCCTTACAAATATATGCTCGAAGAACTCCGCCGCAAGGATCCTGAACTGTAAGCCCACTCTTCTTGTTTCCTTGTTTTAGATTATTTCTACTTTTTGTTTGCCTTTTTTGTATTTTTTTAGATGTTTTTTTTTTTCGGAAGCTTTTAGTTGTTGAGATAAATTTTCGATTAGTTTGAATGAGAGCAGAATGAATTTCCTGAATTGCAGCTTAGCTTTAGCATGTTTGAATTGGGTAGTTGTACTGCTGGGGTTTTGATCAAGTAATGATATCAGATCTGAAATTAATGGAAACTGGTGTAAGAAGGGTGGGATGATTTTAGGTTAATTTTGATTTCTTGCTTAATTATGAACAATTATTCAGATTGGTGACATTTAGAGCGAATTATTAGGATAATCAGCCAAAGCTATTAAGAGTATTGAAATATTGTTTTTTGTTAGTTTCCCTTATTTGTAAAAAGAAAGAGGTGGAAATTTGAGTAGTAAAAACTTGTTTGTTGTTAAGGGACCAAATGAGAGGATTAAACCAAATGGGTGAAAATTGCATCACTAGAATCCAAGTATTCGTGGTTAGAGCCTTAGAGGTAGTTCTATTATTGTTTGGTAGATGATTATCCTGGTTTGTAACATTAGCTATTTGAGCTGATTTCTAGTTATTTGTGGGCATGTATTCCTGATTACAAGGTAACTTAGCTACAATTGTCTTATCTTTTCATCACATTACATTATTGGACTTGTATTTATTTATTTTTTTATTTAGTATTTGTGATGAATAGGCAGTAGCATTACATGGCATCAAGCTATGATGCATATATACAAGTTTTTTAGCAGAATACAGCAGACAACATCATATTTCTTCTTATTGCCCTCTCTCTTTGAGGAAGTGTGAACGTAATTATTCAACTTTCTGTCCTGCCTTGGTTTCAAGTGTTGCTTATTGTTGTAGTTTGATTTATTAGCCTTTAGTTGTGAGGCTGAAGAATACCCATATGAGTATCATGCCACAAGAACTTTTTCGGGAGGGAAAATTTGTGAGTGTAATATCAATGAAACTCACCTCAATCCTGTCAACCAATCACAAAATACAATAATGTATTTGTAGGAAGCTAAATGTTGGAGGTGATCAATTTGAAAGTTGTTTGTTGAGGACTTGATAGGCATGAACTTGACGCATGATTAACGTACAAATGAAAAGTTATTTACTTGATATATTATGTGTGATACTTGAATTATTTAGTTTGATGAAGTATTTTCAGTTTTCTTATTAAGTAATATTTTATTATTGGAATGCTTCCAACTGAAAGAGTCTTTTCAACGTAATAAAACTTAAATTGAGGTTAGCTCTTTAAAAAACTCACATTTAATCTTATAACTTTGGTTACTTGGTGTTGCATTGAAAATCAACACTCTTGTGATACACTTTAAAATGGAGATGTCGTTAGCAATAATTGTGCGAAGGCAGCGTTACTTTTTTTTTTATCAGTTTGTGATGTAGGCTTATTAGGGATTCAAGAATAAGATGTTTGTAAAGCGCAAAAGCTTTGATAACTTACTCTGGCCAAATGATGTGACTCATTCCCCATCATCATCAATATAATAGTGATATAGACATTTTTTTTCTTCTTTTAAAGTGAGTTTGATTTGAGTATTTGAGCCTCACAAAGTTGCAATTATTAAGGTACCGACGAAATGGGATACTGCCCATGCTCAAGAGGAACTTGGCTGTAAAACTCGCCCCTCAGCGTTGGCAAGATAATGCTGCTGATGGCACCTTTGATGTGGTGCTTACATTTGAAGAGAAAGTTTTTGATATGGTTGTCGAAGGTTTGTGACTCAGTCGGCATAATTATCATATTCTCTCTCATTTGTAATTCTGAAGTTAATTGGCATGGTTTTTACATTTGCATATCAAGTTACAAGTTGAAAGCTTTGTCGTTAAAAAATTGATTTTAGGATAAATTATTTTAAATTACAACCGAACTATAGTCTGAGTTCTGTTTTGGCATTATAAAGGGCTCCGAATTGCAGGAAAAAGTTCTATATATACATTCATGGAGCATTTTATTCGGGGATTCATAACAAATTTTCTGGTGAATCATGCTAGGTTGTATAATGGATTTGGTATTCAAGATTGAATGATCTCATTAACTTTGAAATCTTTAGTTTATGCTTTATTATTTGATTGATTTTAAACTAACAACTTACAAATCCGTAATTATAAACTTGTTGAGCTTGTTTTGAAAGCCCTATGCTATAATATAATGCATATCAAATTCCTGGCCTTCTAATTTGGCCTATTTTTAAGTTACTCTAATTGACATTGTATTGTAATCGATGAAATCCTTGCCCTAATCCACTTCTCAAATTCAAGTCTTCCTACCTCAATGTGACACTGAGGAATTCATTCTATAAACACGCCATGTAATAAGTGATGGCAATGATTTATCATACCAATTGTTGTTCATCATTTGAACTAAAAGCTTAACTTATTTGATTCCAGTTCTTATGGCATTTTGAGTTGGATATATTGACACGACACGTAATTTTTTTCTCTCTTGAACTTTTTCCAATGGGAGAAGCTATAACCTGTTTCCTATACTGAATAAATCTCTTCCTATTGATGTGTTCAATGTCTGGTAAATAATGCAGATCTACATAATCGAATTCACGTGCATCTGAAGCCTGTTTTGATAATCAACCTGGAAGTAAAAGATAACCATGAAGAGGCGGCTATAGGCGGACGACTTGCTTTACAGCTGTGCCAGGAGGTACACCTTTCGCTTCTGCTTAAAAGTTAAATAATAGAATTAGTTTCATAAATCTGACTGATCACACTATTGCATCCAAAAAAAAAAAATATATGCAGCTGGAGAAAACAGATAATTGGGAAGATTCCATTGATGATATCATCATCAACTTTGAGAGGCAGAATCACAGGAAACTTTATTATAGCATATCCTACTATTGATTCCTGCAATTTTAGTTGAAGGATTGAGAACTTTTTTTTTCCCTTTTGAGACAGACACCAAGAAATGGTAGATGAGATGTAGTTATGTAATAGTAAGGTTTAGGCACTAATATAAAATATTAGAGGATTGGGCTACTTAAGCATTGTGATATATTGTGATCTGAGGTGTTTCATTTTGATTTGTGGTTTAAGGTGAATTTAAAATGCTACATATTCTATCTACTTGTACTGATGCAAAGGGGCGATTGGTAAGGAGTCATAACCAATTAAAATCGATTTTGATTGGATCCTGAGTTGAATTGAGTTATTTTAAATAAAGTTGATAGAGTGTGACGAGAGAGATTATATTTAAATAATATTTAAAATATAATGATTAAAGTTGACGTGATATAGAGAAAAAAATGATGAAAGTGGTAGATAAATGAAATATGTGAGTGAATGAATAGTGAATTAAAGTTGATGTGATGTAGAGAAAGATAATTGATATTATTTAATTATAGTGATAATATTGAGAATAGTGGGTGTTGAGTTAGATTNATGTATAATAGCAACTCACAAGGTTTAGATCAATTACAGGTGTGCGTATTTTTTTTTTTTTTTTTTGTTTTTGTTTTTCTGTATTTTTGTATAATTTTTTGGTTTTTAGTTGGAAAATAAGAAGAAGTTGCGGAGAGGGGAAAGGGAGACATAGAAGAAATTGGATAAAAAGTCATCAACATGGGTACTTGAAAAGAACAATTTTGAAATTGAGGTTGTAGTTGCATTCTAGGAAATTGAGTAAATTGCATATTTCGTGTATAACATAGTTTTATGGAAGACGGTTTGTCACCTTCCGATGAATTCTTCATATTTGGGTTGGTTTTGTATGGATTGTTATCCATTAAAGTTTGAAAGATATAGAAGTTATGACTTTTCTATATTGTTTTTTGATGAAAGATGTAATACCATACAGACAATTATAGAGAAAACAATCTCATTTATAGATGGAAATTTCCATTGCCAATTCTTATCTGATCAACATACAAATCAAAGCATCCGACAAAAATAAATGGTTGATGGATGACAATACACCTACAATTTTCATTTTCTGACTATCACTATTCAAAGCATCTGACAAAAAAGAAATGATAACAATATGGATCACA
>BKCP01007182.1:1944509-1983456 GCA_008636005.1 Striga asiatica | reverse complement strand
AAAAAAATCATCATGGTAGAATGACAATCTCCCATCTTACTAACAACTTGAAAACACAAAAAAGCCTTCAATTCATGCGAAACTTTCAATCTACACAGGCTTGCTCCCAATCATCCACCACATCAGCAGACGTGTCGTCGCTCGAACCTGCCCGATTCACCACCGAACTCAAACCCGATTTATCCACCCCACCAGAGCCCGTTATCATCTTATCATCACCCGTCCTATTCCGAAAATTCTCGGTTTTCGCAGAAGCACCATCGCTCGACCTGGAAACGCTTCCCGACACCAAAACACTCCACCTGTTGCTTGAGCCCACACCCAAACCCTCTTTCTCCTTCGCATTAGGCCCACCACTACCATCCCCACAAGATTTCGACAAATCCTCAGGCCCCCACCAACTACTACTACTACTACTACCCTCCTTCCAGCTCGAAGAATCCTGCATAACCACCTTCTTCCACGGATTATTCCCCTTCAGAGCCCCACCCGAGCTCACACCCACAGAACCCCCGCTATTCTGAGCAACCACAACAACAGCTCCATGGTACACCGACCCCTGATCCAATCTCCTCATAGCAGTAGCCGCACGAGCTGGGTCGCCAAAAACCGCCAAAGCATTTTTATCGTTCAACCAAACCAACTCACACTCCCCACCGAATCTCAAAACAAGCGCACTCACATCCGCATCCCTCGGCAAATCAAACAAAGCAACGACGAGGCGCGGGTCCATGTCCAGTTGTGGGTCAAAAACCGGCGGCTGCAGAATATTGCCAGCTGGGCCGGATAACTTGTTGAAACCAAGTATACGGGATGGGGCTTTTGATTTTGGCGTAACGTGAGCCACCACAAACCTCTTCGGCTCCCAGCCAGCCGAGTTGACCGAGAGCTTCCACCTCTCTGCTATCAGCCGCAAAGCATCCCTCTTCTCCTTAGGCATCGGACAGAAAACATGCACTTTAAGAGCGTTCAATCCGCCCCTGCTTCTCCCTAACACCAGCTGCCGACACCTCTCCTCCACCGCCAGCACCCACTTGGCGTCCCGCCTGAGGAGGTCCGATATCACCTCCGAGACAGAAGCAGTTGTTTCCCCAAAGTGGAGCGCGTCCAGGCTCGGCGGGCCCACGCCGAAGGCGTCCGCCAGAACCTTCTTCCGCTCCATCTTTGCGCACTCGTCGTCGCACGCGAGCCGCCGCTGGCTGAGCGGAACTCTCTGCCCGTTCTCCTCGAGGCGCGCGGGAAGCTTCTGGACTATGGAAGCTTCCAGAAAGCTGTCGACGTTACTATACCCGTCGGCGGCAACTCCTCCAGCCCCACAGGGAACGGCAGCTGTCATACGGCCACAGGAACAGGAGATGGTGACTGGGAACTCGCATTTCACATCTGGGCAGGGGGACAAGGGGTGGCAGAGGGCTGTGCACGTGTGCCTGCAATCTCTCCTGGGGGCCCCGCAAGTCTGTCCACACGACACCCGAGTGCCAACCGGGACAGAAGTGAAGGAGGAACCACATGCGCCAGGGTGGCAGGTTCTCGAGCATGCGTGCAGCCCGCACTGCCTCGTTTTCCCGCACAGCTTGTTGCACCTGATGTCTTTTGACCCGCACGGGATATTACGGAGGACCACGTGCCCGCCCACACACTCCTTGGCAATAGGAACCGAGCACGGAGGGCAGTCCCCGAAATGGCAGCTGTGGGAAGACGAGTGGCCACACGGCTGGGGCACCGAGCAAGGGTGCTGGCAGGAGGGTCGGGGAGTGCCACATGGCAGAGGGGGTGGGATTGAGGTTCGACCGCATGCACACGTCAGGTCAGTGAAGATCGTCTCAAGACATGGAGGACAGTGACCGCTGTGGCATAATGAGGTGCAGGAATGCTGCCCACACCTCAGCTTCTTCTCACATGGCATCGAGCAAAGGTGCGGGTCCCATTCTGCCGAGGGCTGGCCGGAGGAGGTATTGTAGAGCGGGCAGCAACGCTCACTGCAACGGTGCCTCCCGCAGTTCTTCTTGTGGCCGCAGGGCTTGTCACAGGTGAATTTTCCTTCTTCCATGACGGTTTTGTAGCACTCTACGGTTCGGGAGGTGGAGTTACAGCGGCATTTTTGGGTGACGAGCACGTGGCACGGCGGGCAAGTCCCGAGATGGCAGACGTTCTCGCAACGATGCAAACCACAAGGGAGGATTTTGTGGCAAATCTTCGAACAAGTAGGGATTGGATCCAAACAGCTTTGTCGATCCTCGGTTAAGTTCGTCTTACCACAGCAGCAAGTCTTGATCCTTGTCGGCAATAATTCACATTCGCCGCACGAGCCTGGATGGCACGTCTCTTGGCAGACGTGATTACCACAGTTGAGTTTGTTCTCGCAGACAGAACCGCACGAGAACACGCCACAGTCCCCCTCGAGTTTCCCCTTCACAGTCATATCCCCGCATAGAACAACCTCGACCTTCTTCTTACAAAAACAGGAAGCATTGACAAGAACCTCACAAGGATCACACGGACCCACATGGCAGACACTCTGACAACGATGCCGCCCGCAGTCGAGAAGCTTATCACATGCTTGCCCACAGGTAAGTACTGACATTCGGTCGGCACATCTCGTGGTAATAACCTTTTTCCCACAAGGGCACTTGCGTGGAGGGGCAAATGCCTTGCAAGGCGGACAAGGGCCTGGATGGCACTGCAAAACACAGACATGAGGACAGATATCCTCACTACTCAAGTCGCTGCCAGGAATCACTCTTTCCAATGGCTTTCCGCATGGCTCCCCACAAGAATGTGGTGTCAAATACAAATCGGTAGGCGGGTCCGGCCTTTTCCCGCAAAAGCACATGTATCGAATCTCCTTCGCCGACATAAGTTGCACGGACTGGCATCCTGGGCAGCGCCAGTTAGAGCCCTGATTCTTCTCGGCCAGCAAATCAATAGAAGTTGGGGCCTTGGCCCATTTCTTGGTGCAACTCAGATGGAAAATTGAGTAACAGCTGGAGCACGACCAAATGGGGGCAGACCTTCTAACCATGTCGTAGCAAATCATGCACTCGACCGAACCCTTCAAGAGCTTGTCCTGAATTTCCTGCACGAGCTGGGGTATGTTGGTACCCTTTGATGCCTTGGGATTCTCATCACGGTTGTACTTCCCTTTATCATCCATCTCTTTCCCTCTTCGGTTTGTGAAGCGGGCTGGATTTCCTCTCGATGCACCATGGTTCCTGTTGCCCATGGGAACAATGGGCCTGACAGGCCTGTTGATGGGCTCTGCACCATTTCCAGTGTCATTCTGAATCGGAACATCTTCACTAGCTGATGGAACTAAAGTGTGAGGAGCAGGTGCTGATCCGCGTGGGACCCACTCACGACGGTTGTTTCGCGAATAATTATTGTTCCTGGGCCGTTGGCTACTGTTTTCCCTCCTCCTGCTGTTTTGTTCTGAAAGGCTCATGTTCTGATCAGCAGAGTCCAGGCTACCGGAGGAACTATCCGTCTCGGGGAGTGAACAAAGGAAACAGATGAACCCCAAGCTCCAGCAACTAAAATTGAGAATAAAGGAACGTTCATCAGATAACTTGAAGAAAACATCAATTAAGAATCGATTCTTTAAATCAAAAGCGAAACAAAGGAAAAAAATTGCTAAATTATCAAGACCCATTACTAGATTGATACACCAACCCTAAATTCTACTTGCGATGACAAACACAATTTCATCAATTCCTGGGGAACGAATGAAAATCCCAATCTCTGACAACTAACAATTGAAAATCACAAATCTGTGGCATACGTGAAGGAAAAAAAAATAAATGAACGAAAGGGAACAGGCAAGATTATCAAAACACCTCCAACCCTAAGTATCTTTCAGCGATAACATTCATCAGCGAAATAAAACAAGTAAATCGCAGTACAAACACCTCGAGAACATAAAGGAAAAGGCGAAAATCACCTGAGCAACAAGGAGACAATCAAAACCCTCGCTCTTTCAAGTCTGATAAGATTGCAGCAGATAGATTCTTTACGCCGGTGACTTATCGGGGATAAAGAGTTATGGAAAATATATTGGATATTATTTATTTTTCTCGGTAAAGGATTATCTGTGTTATATATATAGATGGAATATGCGTGATGCCCAAACAATGCAGCGACTATTTTCCGACACAAATGAAAAATGCGAAGAAAGAAGGAAGGAACGTGGAAAGTTGTTACAGGCTGGCGAGTTAGTGGGCTTTGGGCATGTGGACCTGGGCAGTTGAACTATGAAACAGTGAAGATGAGGCCCAATATATAAGAGCTCCATGATTAATGGATCATCATGATCCTGTGCATATACACAAATATAAATAAAATATTATAATAATATGTATAAATTTAATATCAAAATTAAAATAATAGATAATAAACATAACACATTTAAATATTTTATCATTAAATAAAAATAAAATAATATAAATATAAATTATTTAAATATATATTAATCACTATATTGATTGAAAAAAGTATGGGTAATGTAATTTGTATAATTTGGAGTGATCATAATCATTTAATTTAGTTGAAAAAAATTATTATCATGAACAAAAAGTATTTGGTTGTAGTTTTTTATTATTTATATTTTTCGTTCATTATTTGAATATTTTTAATGTGGAAAAATTTACTCTTTTATCCCATTTCTAAGTAATTTACTCTTTTTGTTCATTATTTGATATTAAATCATTCTACTATTAATCATAAATCATAAGAGAAATATACATTTTTTTGTTTCGGTTTCAGAACATCTATGCAGGTCGTGGCGAATGCTGATAAACTTGTGGAGTTGGTAAACGAGAAGAAAAGCAAGCTAAACTGGCTCGACTAATACCAGTTAAATGCTTACTAAACTTGTAGAGTTGGAAGTTAATGTACCCAAAAGAGTCAAAATAGAAATGAGAACAAAATTAAAGAACACTTTACTGAGTTTTATTTTTTTCTACCTTTGAACTCTATATATAGGATTAGGAACCATCAAAACAACAAAATCCTCTTCTCAGAAAATTATAAGTTTCATCGATAGAGCTCAAGCCATTTTATTCTGAATCTCTCGATGAATATGTATTATATACTCGACGTATGAGAGCCCGTGTCGTGATTTGTCTTCTACCATGTGAGAGAAAAACAACATCCCTGCATAGAAAGAAAAATGAATCCCAAAATAAATACAACAAGGAAGAAATATGAGTAATGTCACTGCAAGATGCGACGAAATTTGAAACGCAAGTGACTATATTAATGTTATTAATTACTAATACAGTTGTGATTATTGACAAAAACCAATTGTAGTAATGAGATTAAATTCCAAAGGCCTAATAAGCCGTGGTTAACAAGGTGATCAGTTTTTTTATGTTAAGAATAAGCAAAATTAAGCGATTTGAGTGGAAATGATTTGCCAGACACTAACCTGAAGGGTCTCCCTTTTTACAAAATTTCAAGCTGCAGAAAAAAGAACAAGACAATAATAGTGAAAAAGGTGTCACAAAATAATCGAGCATGTCATGGAATAGAAGTATTGTCCTCAATCATGTAAAATGCTGAAGATTGATTTAAGTCATACCGTAAATAAGAACACCTCTGACGTCTTATTTCATTTACAATGGCATTCAGCTTCTTTGACAAAGAATTGTCGAATTCCTGAAGAGTGAACTGAGAAAAAAAGTTGGAAAAACCCGTAAGTGATAAATTTCTTCACATATACTAGAAAGTTTCTGAAACATCCACCAAAGACACAAGTAAAGATCCAAAAGAACAAATTCAGAGCCCAAAGCAAACAAATGCAATTTTTGAAAAAAGAAAAATCCTAAAAATAGTCGGATGTGTGCCTTACGCCCTGTAGTATGGGTAATTAAATATTTATAGCAAATGTCAACGGAAGAGTTTGACTAATAACATTAAAAAATAAAGAAACAAAAAAATAAAAAAAATGGTACCTGGTTGGAAATTTCTTCAACAGATGAAACTCCAAACAACTGTTGCAAAATATTTGGCTGAACTGAGTTACCAGCATAAATTAAACAATCTTCTCCATTCTCAAGAAGATATATTCCTTCATCACTAATTTGCTCGCTGTTAAGCACAATGGGAGTGGGAATAATGGAATCATCCGACTCCTGAAATATTCAGCATAAATAATGAAAAAATCAGGCAACACGTTAAATCCAAAATGGATGCACCCTAATATTTATTAAATACATAATACATATTATACATTATTACCTTTTCATCAAGGTCATGAATGGCAATCATTCTTGGGTACACAAATGAAATTACCAAAGGTGTGGGTAAATGAGATGCGTGAGTGATCCAGTAGGACCTCTCGTCTATTCTCCCATCATGACGTAAACCAGCGCTTTTGAGCAACGCTGAAAAAAATGCAGAAATTGACAATAAAAGTCGAATTAAATTCTTGCTCATCAATGAAAAGAGAAAAAACTCTGTAATGCATTAGCTGTTAAGAAAGCTGTCCGGACCGTGAGAACACTATTTTTAATTGTGTGTAATGCTATTTTTTAATGCATTTGTTGCCATTTTTAATTAGGAATTATTCAAAACTATCAACACTATATATAATAGCATAATGTATAAATGATAGCACCATATACAATTAAAAATAGCAACATATATGGTACTGACACCAACTTGCTTTTGTTTGAACCCTATCCTATATGTTCCCTCTCACAAATTAATACCTTATTCTTTTTCTCGCTACTTGCAAAAATAAGTGTAATATGAACATAGATTATCATTAATTCGAGGAAGCTAAAAAAAAAATGACAACACATGAGAAACTTGATGTACCAAGTGTATATAGAGGCAACAATTTAAGTGCCTCGGGCAGAAGAAGCTGTCCGGAAGATGAACCAGTAGCACAAAACTTGCGGTAAGAGTACAAGATGTTGATGCAAGCATTCGTAGCTTGTTCACTCACTTGTGTAAGAGAAGCTGAAGGAATTTCAGCAGCAACTGTCACATGAACAAAGAGAGAGTAAACATGGTAGGACAAAATAGCATTTAGTACAAAACTAAATGACATATATACCCACATTGCAATAATCATATCAAATGTACTGAAAAAAAAAAAGAATCATAGGGTTAGGATAAAGAGAATTAGCTATAGAGACCATATTACGTAATATTTGTTGTTGTGGCCAAAAAGGCAATAATTACAGCCTTAACTGCAAATAACAAATTAAATATATAACACCAAAGTACCTTGCTTTAACATGCAGGCAAACTGGGTGTCCAAGTCAGCCGCCCGGAACAAGTCACTTAACATGTTGGTGCAAGGCAGTGACAAGGTAGAAACCCGGATTCTTCTTTGTCCGTATATAGTGGTGTATAGAAGGGCACACTAGACAAAAATAAACATAGAATGTGATTAGATAGACAATCTCTTCAAGAACAAGGGCAATTTGATAAAATGTAAGTGTTACCTGGAATGAACACTCAGAACCTTCTGGTAACTTGTCATCGTGTTTCAGTGTCACCATTATTGTTTTGTCACAATCAATCTGAGGAAAATGACGAGCAAGCATGTTTGCCCCAGCAGTCAACATTAAGACATGTATATGTATGTGACCATAAACATAATAACAAAATCCTTTTAAGGATAAATGTACGCCGTACTACATACGACTGCAATCATGTCGAATTCACAATTTTTTTTTTTTAAAAAAAAAAGAGAAAGGTAGAAGTTTAGAGAACCTTTCTTAGTGAAATTTATAATAATAATTTTCTATAAATGTAATAAAAATTTGTCTATACATTATGTTTCTGATGTAACAATATATCCCTTAAGCACAACAAAATAGAGATAAAATACCGCAGGTAAGTCAACATCCGTTGGTATGCGCCGACAGAAGTTTCCAGAATATTCCTGAACTTGAATACCCTACACAAGTAAAACATAAGAGATAAACTAGTGATAAAAGTCACTTGTCAAACAAGCAGCCTTACAACTTCAAGAGTTTCTAAAAATAAGAAGGTAAGAAAGTCTACGAAAAGAAGGAACCTGGCTGCATCTAACACGCATCACAGCTTCAAATCCTTGTGGCCTTGTGACATTCCAGCGGAGATCATTGTAAAGCTTAGCAGTATCGGAAAGAGCAGAGAAAGGGTAATAGTAGTAAACCTGGACAATAAAACCATTAAAACTGAGCTTGATATAACAACAATGTAAAGAAAATAAAGTCATGTGCTATTTGCAAGTCAGACATCTAAAGCCAAAATGGTCATAGAAAATAGAATATAACATTTCACCATATCATAAGGTCACCTTATTATACACTATGATAAATAATTACCTGGCCTCCAGTAGTTCTTGGAAAGACAGAGAGAGAAGCTATATCGACATACGATTGTGTTGTAATGAACAAGTCAATACAGACCTGTAAGTGTCATGAAACAATAAATTACAACATACATTAAAATTAATACCAGTTAAAAAAAAGAGAGAGAGAAGCTATATCGACATATGATTGTGTTGTAATGAACAAGTCGATACAGACCTGTAAGTGTCAAGAAACAATAACTTACAACATACATTAAAATTAATACCAGTTAAAAAAAAAAAAAGGCGCAAGATTTTGGGTACCCAAAGAATTATTAAATGTCACCTGATACTCTGCGAACTCAATGGCCATAGTTTTCAAATTTTGGTCAGTCGGTTGGAGTAATTTGTGAGCCTCCTGAAACCCAACCATTGCAGTTAAGCTCCCAGAATACAAATTCTATTAAGGATTAAACACCAATATTCTAATCTCACATCTAACTGACAAGAGCACTTGAAGAAATATCCATAATGGATGAGCAGACCAATATATCTATATACAATATTCGTGGAGTGTTTTATTATGACAACAGAACTAAAATCTGCCTATACAAAACAACATTGGATGATAAAAAATCAAATAAAATGCACAATAATATTTTACAATGCACTCCCAGTAACAAGTGATTCAAGTTTTGAGCGACTCAAGGAAAGAAAGAACTAAAACTCACACTGTATTGTCACATTCATATTCAAAGGTTGAATTATAAAAATCTGCAGATACATGAGAGGAAGCTTAACAAAAACCAATGAAAGAGATTGTCAAGGCTAATTGGATTGCACCAGGTCATGGAGCTCAACATTCATTCTCCATCTCTCCAATAATGAAAGTTATCTTTTTCATATAATAAACCGTATATCCAAAAGATATACAGTATAAATGAAGAGTAATCAAACAACAAGGGTAGGGAATTATTATACTCTGATATGCCGCATTTATACCTTTTCTGCAGCTGATGTGTTGCTTCTGCCTTCTGCTTCTCTAGCAGAAAGGGATACAATACCAGTTGATGGCAATGCTGCAATTCATAACTCACCATTATAATAGTGATAAGGGAAAATTGACTAAATTTGGCAGTGGGAACTAACAATTCTGTTAATGAGATTTAAAGTAGCAAAAACACAGAAAGCCCAAGTGAACACTTAATATATCATATATACAGACAACAGATATGCAGCCAATGTAGGCTAATCCTATCCTTACGTGCACAAAACAACTCAAACGGCACATGGTCTAGTTTAACATGATANAAAAAAAAAAAAAAAAAGGGTAGCTTCCATGCATGTGAATGTGTTCTACATAGACAACAAACATTTCTGCATTTGTCAACTTACTGGATTGGAAGACAAGCAGTTTGCCGCCAGTGCTTTTCATTGCCAAGAAAGCTGCCTAAATAAGAAAAAAAGTATAAGAATGAATTAATCTCAACTAGTCTGGTAAGAAATCAACAAACATAGTAATTAAGGTGATTAAGCAACTGTGAGGTGTGTCTGGTTACTGATTAGGGGATGCTTTGGGAAAGCGGAAACTTGTTTCTAGGGTAAGGGAACCAAACAGCCTAAATGACAGTCTCCTTGATCAAGCAACAAGAATCAATATATTCGGTGTATTTAGATTGACATAAAAGCATGATTAATAATCTTATACAATATACATAGTAGAAGCTCTTCCTTCGTGTTCCTATAAAACATATGCAGAAAAAATATCCCAATATAGAAAAAGTTACTCCCTAATTGCCAATCACAACAATCGATCATTTTTATTTACACTATGTACTAAGGCTTCATTTCCCATAACTAAATTCGGCTGAATATATATGACTGATAGAAATAATGCGTCATCAAATTGTGAACACACGACATGAAAAAACATTTTGTGCCCATACCTTTACTGCAGCACAACAAGCTGAATCAGCAATTCTATTACTCTCAAACATTGTAGGAATGCTTTCTAGTAATACCTCCAAATGCTGGCGGCACTGCAGTTAGAAAAGAAAAGCGATTTTACACAACTTGGGGAAATTGTGACATAAGCAAACACATTAATTCCCTGCAACTGATCCTTTCATCAATCTCTGGCCTTAAAAGGAAAAAATATATTATAGGGTGGAAAGTCAACAAGCTGCTCTCCTAGGGACCAAGCTGAAAAAAGAATGACTACCAACCTCATCAAGTTGAACAATAACATCACTTTCAAGAGGAGTGTATACATCTTGAACATCAGGAACAATAAGCATTAACGGCTGAAAGGATACAGAAAAATAAAATGAAAGTTAGCACCCAGCATTGCAAGTACTTGTACAGTGAAACACTGTACTTCGCTTGAGATGATCAACATAGAAAGCCTAGAGGTGTTTGCACATGATCATGTTCCAGATAAAGCAATAAATAAATAAATAAAATAATGTGTCACCAAAGCTAGTATTTATCCACCAACCTGCTGTGAAGCTCGTTTTAGGTTGTAAAAGTGGATGGTAGAGTCAAATGTAGCAATGCCCACCATGGTTCGAGGACCCTTCTGCAAGTCACGGATCACTCATCCAAATTAATAGATCCCCTTTCTGATAGCTCAATAAACAAAGAACTCCACAGTGGCTAAGTGGAAAATCAATTTCATGTGCAAGAAACTCATAGTAACATATTACCAGAGCCAGCATTAGCGTGGCTAAAAGTCTATCACCTATGCAGATTAAAATTAAATAACTCTAATACAAAATTACCTAAACTCAAAATCCATATTGTATCACTATTTAGGAACCATCAAGGTCAAAAGAACTTATAGACGGAATTTATAGTTCTAATTTCACTTATAAACAGCAGCACTCAAGCTAAAGATTCTATTTTCGTTCCTTGCATACATTCTAAAATCGGAAAAAATACACCACAGGCAGTTCACATACGAAGAAGAAAATCATACAGTAATTGAGTTCATAAGGGACCATTAGCTTTGCAGAAATTTCTTGAATTAAATGTTAATAGCTTTAAGAAACCACGCATAAACTTACAGGAAGATCATCTATAACTTGGTTGATTGCAGTGCAAGCTGCAGCGGTTGCACCAGTTTGTATGGCATTCATGGATACATCAATAAGGAAGAAAAATACAGCAGGCATTGGATCCCGCAGCTGAAATATTTAAATAGCTCATAAAGCACATCAGAAATGCAAGAATCAAAAGAGATGTATTTTATCTAATAATAAAGTACAAAAGGGGNTCTGTCACCCCAATCCAATCACACACCCATGCAACAAAAAATTTACAAGATCAAGAATTGTATGTACGCAGAAGACTGCTAAAATGCTAGGGTTATTGAGAGCTTCACTTGAAACAAGAACAGATCACTTCATTCTGGAATGCATAAACACATCTGACATAAGTAGGGTTTAAACAACTTCAAAAAGCTTGAAATGATCTTCCCACACAGACAAAGAACATTTCAACATCAATTTCTGCTTGGCAAATTTTTAGGAAGGAATTTCTTATGGTATACAGACCCCACATAGAGAATCATTACCAAGATTATTGGAAACACTGAGACATAAATATATCATCATGGTTATCATGCAAGGACATTTTTTTTTTAAAAAAAAAGGATACTCAAAAACAACATCCACCAACACCGAAGGACCAACCATCTCCCAGTTCTGTTTGTAGAAGAGGGCGTGCAACCCATCCATACCTGGAGCTTTAAGCGAGCCCATGCCTTGCAGTGCTGAGAAAATTTCCTCATAAGGTACAACGGATCCTATAGACCCCTAATCCTGAAACCTCTCGATCAAACCATGTGCAAATATGCTGATAGCTTCATTCTATCTTTCATAACATTCCAACTCTAATGTCCTAATAACTCCCTTCTGTATTGAATAATTAATCTTATGACAGATTCAAGTCTAGGTCTAACATAGCACTCACCATGTATTCCTTGGTAGCCACAAATTCAACTGTTCCTCTGCATAGCTCAGGTCTATCATCAGCATCTCTGCGCCGGCCATCAGGACCTAAGTTGCAGTGATAGTCACGTGGAGTTTCATCTGTAAATCCTGTAAAGTCAAACGTAATAACAAATTGTGAAAAGATGGGGGCCCATAATTATATGGCACTAGAAGTTATAAAAAGCCAATAGTTAAGACCCAGTAATGCATCAAAGAAAGATGCGTTACAAATGGCAATATCGAAAGGACTGAGTAGCACGTTTAAGGATCATTAGTTTGCAGTTTATTTTGTAGTTATTATTTCTTCACATGTTTCACTGAAAGAAACAGAGAAAGAAGGAAAAAACATGTGTGAACTCCATGGACATTGAACCCACTAGTGCAACTCCCCAGCCAAAAAATAAAAAAAAAATAAACTGCATAACATTGCCAAAAAAGAAGCATAAAGGGGTATCCTTACCACACAAGTTGCAAATGAATCGTCTTCCTTGGTCAATAAACTTTACGAATGGGTTTATGTAACCTTTGCAGCGAGAACACCTGACGGGACCACTTTCCCCAAAATCAACAACCTAGAAAGCATCATAATGCAAGTCACGTTTTGCAGTTCAGCTCGAATGAAGATATTAACAAAAGGACGTGCACATGACATGAAATATAGAAAATTTAGTGTGGATTGTGTCACAGTCAATTCTGGAGTTGTGTGACTAAGAACTTAACTTATAGAAAGAGAGTTATAACATTTATTCAACCAGAAGAGAGCAAGAGAAAAAGTAAAGGAAACAGAATCTTTCATACATGGATGAGTTCCTCGGACGGATGTGGAAGAGCTAAAGGCTGGACCAATAAAGCCAACTGTATCGCCGATGTCGACAGAAGGTCTACAGTACATGGAATCTAACAAACAAATGAACACATTTGTTATTTGCAACTACAACAATGCCATTAACACTTGAAAGGAATTNAAAAGAGGAGGAAGAAAGGGATGGTAATTGGATACTTAACCTGGTTTGTAGTACACCTCATGTAGCGTGGACTGCAATTTCCAGTGTCTGTTACTATATAGTCACTTGTTGCAGGCTTGACAAGAAAAGATAAAACAAAGAATAAGGGAAATCTGACACATCAATGTCATGAGTGAAATATGTATTTAGCAAGAAAATAAACGTGTTCCATGACATTAACTTAGAATATAACAGACTGCCAAAAAACCACCCACACAAAACACGAGAAATCAACTAATTACCTGAGGAGGGTTTGCCTGATTTCCCTGTCGGGTCTCGTGCAAAATTACAGCAGAACCTGTTGGCGTGAGGCTGGGAATCTGGCCTGGATCAATGTTAGTTTGTCCTGTTTGACCCATAGACATAGATTGATTTGGAGGTTGTTGCCCACCTGGAGGCATTCCAAACATCGGCTGCTGCTGTTGCATAGGATCAGAAATCTGATTTGGAGTGTGTAAAATCAGGTAGTGTGACAATGTACCAGTTCAAGCCACTATTAATGATATGCATGAGTTGCAAGATCAGCAAGGATTATAAATAACAACGAAAAAAAAAATCAATCAATCTTGCACAAACAAACCAAAAGAAATGTAGTAATATCATACAATTAACTACGATACCTGCTGGTTCGGTTGTGCTGGCCATGTCTGCATGCCATATGGTGAGCCCAAAGGCTGGGGCCCACCAGGAATAGGCGCCGAAAACTGGGAGGATCCTTGAGGAGGCCCCACGTTCGGCGTTCGGTCCGAAAACGGAGGTGCCTGTTGCCCCACAGCAAACGGCGGGCCTGCAAATGGGGTCGCTTGCTGCCCCGCAGGAGACGGTGATCCACTGGTAGGCTGACCACCATAGCTAGGACGCATCTGCGAAGGCTGCTGAGGTGGCCCAACCGGCGGTGGTCTTTGCATACTACCCATTGTGGGAGGGAATCTGGGCCCGCCTTGCGAAATTCCCGGGCCCAAGGCAGAAGGACCATTCGGAGTGCCCATTATGGGTGAAGTGGTGGGCCCGGAAGTTGGAGGGGCAGACGGAAAGGGCCTGGGACGAGGGCCGGTCCTGGAAGGGGAGAGAGCAGTGGGCCCATTGGCAGATGTCGGGAACACACCAGGTGGCGGGGGCCTTGGCCCGACTGGAGGAGGAGGTGGGCCCGGACGGGCACCGGCAGAAGGTCGGGGCTGTTGACCGAAGGGTGTGGTGTAGGGAGGTTGGGAACCTCCGCCAGGCTGTTGCTGACTGGGCTGATTGACTTGCAGATTCTGCATATTGTTGGCAAGCGCGTTTGGATTGAAATTCGGGTTGAAATTGGGGGGGAAGTTGCCAGGTCTAGGTCCCCCTGGAGTCGCCATCAGCTCAGCTAATCGAAATTGCGCAACGAGTGGATCGAAAGGACACGATGCACAGCAAGAGCACTTCTTCTGTGCTCCTAAACACAATTCAGTCCAACCCTACACAACCCTGCAAATGTTTGGGCAGTTGCATGAGGAATGGCCGTCCTTTTTTTTTCTCCAAATCAAACAATAAAGGAGAGGAAAAACGTAGCGAGGACCGTTCACAGTATTTAAAAAAAATACCTGTGATGCAGTCCGAAGTTCCGGTCGTTGCAGGAAGAACTGGCCGTTTTCCGACCAGAATTCGATCTCACTATTAAAAGACAGGAGAGAAAATATCCATTGAAAATTGAATTATCAAACTAAACAAGATAAACAAAATCACATTAACAGGAGCTTTTAGGAGATGAATTGAAGGTACCTCAATATTCAGTTTTTCCTCGGAAGGGGTTTTAGAATTTGATTTAAATATATACGTATGGAGTCGGCCGATGATGTAGACGAGAACGAACAAAAATATAGGTGAATATAGGAGTGAAAGATCAAAAGCGGTCTTTTCTATTTTTTATTTTTTGGAATATTTAATAATTATATCATTGTTTCTTTTTTTAACTTTAGTTTACAATTAAAGGGGGTGTATTCAATTCGGAATTTAAGTAATATTTTAAGACTTTTCGAGATTTGAGACTTTCTAGGATTTTCAGATTTTGGAAGAATTCTATGAAATATCAAGTCCGGAGGTAAGATTTGAAGTGGGATTTCATATAAGGTTTTTTTGTTTAGAAATCCCACTAAATCTTAAAAAGTCTTAATAAATCCTAGTGTCAAAAAAATTAAATACCTCAGGATTTTGTAAGACTTTTGAAAATCCCAATTAAATACCCCAGTATTTTTAAAAGTCTTAACAAATCTAAATTGAATACACCAGGATTTCTAAAGTCTTAAAAAGTCCTTAAAAATCCTAATTAGTTTCACAATATATCAATTTGTTGTGTTTCCTAATTTTATTTGGAGACTAGTAATAATTTTATGCATATGCAAAAATCT
The DNA here is from genome assembly GCA_008636005.1 of Striga asiatica. Lineage (NCBI taxonomy): Eukaryota > Viridiplantae > Streptophyta > Magnoliopsida > Lamiales > Orobanchaceae > Striga > Striga asiatica. The sequence continues at coordinate 1,967,798 of BKCP01007182.1, read as the reverse complement.
AAATAAAATATAATTTAGTCACAGTAAAACCTCTATAAATTAATAATGTTAGGACCATAAAATCTATTACTATATAATACGGAGAAGAAAAATTATTTGAACAATGCGAAAATAATCATTTCGTTTTCCCGCTTTAATATAATGTTTTTCCCGCTTCTTCAATTCGTAAATTTTTTTTTTGAATTTTTTCAGCCCATACAATTAGGTAACCAATCAAATCGAATCTTTTAGCATTCAATTTGGTAAGGTGTTCCGATTTTAGCATTCAAATCCGATTTCACTTCCTTTTTTTTATGCCAATCAATCCGATTTTTTTAGTTGTTTCAAAATTTGTTTAGATTTATATTTTTATTTTATAAATATATTTGAAAGAGAATCAATAAATGTTTATCATAACTTTTATTTTAAAAATAAATTTGAATAAGCATACCTTTTATTTTATATGAAATTCAAAATTACATATTTTAATATATTAATAAACGTTTATTATTTATTTTTTCCTTATGTGATATAATAGAATTTCGGTATTAAATTTGTAAATTCAAACATTTAAAGGAAAAGATTCCAAATAAGTTTTTTGGGTAAATTTCATTTTATCTTGGTTTTCATTATCACATTCCTAACAAACTAATTAGTATTATATTTTTTTATCTACATTATCCAACCGATTTTTTATGATATAATTAATATAATATCTTAACAAATTAATCATTTGTCTAACCGGATTTATCTCTCTAACAAACTTGCCAATTTTTTTAAAATTAAAATGGTATAATTATTCTTATGGAGATACTTATCAATATATTAAATATTTAGAAACTTTTTTTTAAAAATGAGTTATCCATCCTTTTACTTTATTTGAAATTCTGACTTATATTTTTAAATATATTATTATTTATTTTTTTACATGTAAATATTTATTATTTATTATCTAAGTGATAAATATTATTGATTTATCTCTTTAATAAATATTTATTATTTATTTTTTTCCTTACGTGATATAATGTAAATTTGGTTACTAGATTTTTAAATTCAAACATTTAGGAAAAAACCACGAACAAATTTTTTGGTTACATTTCATTTTATTTGAACTTCCATATAATCACAATCCTAACAAACTAATTAGTATAATATTTTTTTACCCATTTTTATATAATTGGATTTCTTAAAATATTTTAACTATTTAATCATTTGTATAACTTGATTTAACTCATTATCAAACTTGCCAAATTTTTTTTTGAAATTAAAAAAAATTTGGAATATTTTTATTTGTAAAATAATAAAAAATAGCTTTACTTTAAAGTCTGGATTATTTCCATTATTTTTTGTACGTTAACAATCATATATTTTGGATTATTGATTTGAAAAAACAAATCAAAACCGTAAGGTTTAATAATATTCCTTAAATAAAATATATTGTATAAAGAAAAGTATTTAATATTATATATTTTTCATTGATTGTATTTATTTTATTTTCATAATAGAAGAGATGTGAAAAATAGAAATAATTATATTTAAAATAAAGTCTAAAAAATATTTAAAATATGAACTCTTCCGTGCATCGCACGGGATATACACTAGTTTTATTGTTAGAGAGATATTGTTTAATCAATAAATTAATAACTTATTAATTTAAAAAGTGCTTTCACGATTTAGCAAATATAAATTTTGGAAAGTGTAGTTTGTACTTGGTGAGCAAGTAGACTTGTTAGGAAAGAACCTTAATTAAATTTGGAAAGAAATTTATAGGTACAAGAGTAAAAAATACATTAGGAAAGGGGTTTCTTGGTTAACAAGTATTAGAATTTGAAAAGAAATTTATAGGTACAAGAGTCAAAAATACATTAAAGGGTAATTTCTTGGTTAACAAGTATTAGGTAGCTATCAATATATGGTTTATGTTTTAGGGTTTTATATGTTTGGTGTAGTTTTCTTATCCAACAATTGCATCTCATCTAAAAGATCAACCATGACTGATCAAATACGAAAAGCATTATGTGAGTATAGGAGAGATCACCCCACAATCACTCAAAAAGAATTATAACAATGGTTTGATGAAAAATATCATTTGAAAGTTAGTCAAGGTACAATATCAAACACTATCAAGAGATCGACTGAGTATCTTTCGGCTAACTTAGAAAAAGGAGGGGATATTAAACGGCACAAACCAACAAATTTTTCAAAGATGGAGAAGGTTATTTATGAGTAGTTTCTCCAATACCAAGGCCGTGTGAATATTACTGGAGAGCTAATTTTGGAGAAGGCAAAGGAGACGGTGAAACTTTTATACCCTCAGCAACCTTCTAAGCACAACCTTACATTAGGTTGGCTTGAGAAGTTCAAGCTGAGACATGCTATCAAGTCATTCCATCGTTTTGGAGAAAGTAGTTCGATTGACACACAGGACATGGAGCAGAAATTGGAGTCTATAAGGGAAAAGATAGACCAGTTTCCTAAGAAAGATGTTTTCAATATGGATGAGACTGGTTTGTTTTACAGGTTACAAGCTGATCATTCTCTTGCAACAAAGCAACTTGAAGGGAGAAAACAAGACAAAGAAAGGCTTACAATTGTTATTTGTTGCAATGAGGATGGCTCAGAAAAAATTCCCCTATAGATTATTGGAAAGTATGCAAAGCCACGTTGCTTTAAGAATGTCAATATGAATGGCTTGAATTGTCAATATCGCGCCTAGGGCTGAGTATGGGTCGGTTCAGTTCGGAGATCCAGAAATCTCCAGAACTGAACCGAACTTCGGAGATTCCAAAAACAGGATCTCCGGAACAGAACCGTTTCTAACAAATCTTCGGAGATTCGGTTCTAATGGGTCAGTTCGGTATGGATCGGAGATTTCGGATAGTTCGGAGATATTTTAAATTTTTTTAATTTTTTTGTTTTTAAAATTTTTTTTATTATTATTATTTTAATAAAAATCTCCTCTTTGCATGTTAGATGGTACATATCATGGATGAAAGAAAATCATAAACCTCTCTTAATTTCAAAAGATATTTGGTCAATTAATAGTAAGATTAGGTGGTTAATTTTTTTATTATTATTTTATAAAAAAAATGATAATTATCTTTTAGTTGCAAATATCATAATTTAATTTGAAAGATTTATATGTTAATCTTTTATATGCCAAAAAATTCGCAAGTGATAAGACATACATGAACAATAATANTAGTCAATTTAAAGATAGTTACTTGTTAAATAAAAGGATATTTTGAAAATATATTATGTCCAAATAAATTAATCTCTTCCGGCCGATATCGTGAGATTCGGGTATAGTACATATAAAGTTTATTTTCAGAAAGTGAAGATATTTAATTTTATTAATAAAATAATCGATATATCCGTTCTTAATCTAATATTATGGTAAAGATATATTTCAATTTATTTTTATTTTAGAATATATCACCTTGAAATAAATAATTTTTCTCTAAGTTTTGTGAAAGACTTACTTCATAAAGGTCGGTTTACCAAACATTCGGAATTCAAATAATATTAAGTTATATTTAATGATTTTTTTAATAAAATATTTGACATGTTGGCTATCAAATTTTGTAATATGAAGAATATATTAATTTATTTTTATTTTCAATTATGTACAATACATATGAATTGTAATAGATTTTATTTGAATACAGTTATGTACAAAGATGAAAAAAATACATATGATAAAATATAAGAAATATATATATATATATATATATATATATATGGATTTTATGAATTGGAATCGGTTCTTGTTCGGTTCCTCGGTTCGGTACTGTTATTTTCGGTTCGGTTCGGTTCTCGGTACGGATATTTTATGAATCTCCAGAACCATACCAAAAATANCTAACATGACATCAAAATCCAACCATGTGACGCTGAGATAATAAGAAATTTCAAGATGTATTACTGCAAGCGATTTTACCAGAAGATATTGGAAAGCTTTGAGATTGGACAATCTGATCCAAAAAAGATTAATGTTTTAGATGTCATCATTTTTGCAGTATCAGCTTGGACGATAAATGTCCAACAAGAGACAATAGCAAATTGTTTCCGACATTGCAAAATTTGTTCGGATGATGAAGCAACCTTAAGTAGCTCTAATGAAGTGGCTTTTGAAGAAAACATTTGTGAACTTGAGAAAATGATTAATGATATGGGTTATCACAACAAAATGGATGCCAATCACTTATCAGATTACCCAGGTGATAATGATGGATGTTCAGAGGTCCAAAGCTTATAAGAAATTGTAGAAGTGTCATTGAAAATTCTGTTGAGGATGAAGTTGATGATTCAGTACCTTTAAAACCAATCACACAGAAGGAAACACTAATGGCAACCACAACTCTTCACAACTTTTTGTTGCAGCTTGAGAGTATGACACCAGAGCTTTTGAATGCAATGAGAAAAATTAAGGATGAAATCAATTTAGATTTGAATTTCTAGCCTTTTTTTTTATTATTCTTTTATTCACCGATTTATTTATCGGATTTCATTCACCCCATGGTTGGGAACTAGTGATTGGTTCTGTGTACAAAGATTTTGGGATAAGACTTGGTGATATTACCTTGTGGGCTATTTCACTGAACGAAGCAAAAAACAATAGATTCATATTTTACTAAATTGCCTTATTTATATTTGTAATTTTAGAGAATTATTATTTTATGATTTAATGGGACTATAATTGTAAAGGGGTCTTTCTACAAATTATAGCTTATTATTTTATTAAAGTTTACAATTTTTTACATTGGCTCAAGTCGGGACTGGGAGAAAAAAAAAATTCTATAGAGATTATTAATTTACCAAGTATTTTCTTATAGAGATTCTACTGTGTGTGTATATATATATATATATTATATTTAAAGTTATAAGTTATATAATTGGAATACACATTCAAAAATTTTAATAATTAATAATAATGAACGATATAATTATAAATTATTTTACTTATATATGAATAGCTACATAAATTGCATAAAAATAATGAATAATGTAACTTTTAAAATTTAAAGGGTTGTGACCAATTAATTAGTGATAAAATATTAAATTATTGCTATTATAGCAATTGTTAACGCTATTTTAAAGGATTTGTTATGTCAGCATAATCAACTAGTAATCTATTATGTGTATATGCAGATATTACATAAAAAATAATATAAACTTTATATTTAGAAATAGCAACTAAAATAAAAAGTTATTTAATAATATTTATCATATTTGTAGTTAAATTGTTACATTAACTACTAGCTGAAATTTTAGGTTTCTGTAAAAAAATATAAATGTGAAATTTAACATATTTTATGGATAATTATTATATGTATAGAATAAATAATATAATGTTATATAATAATAATAATAATAATAAAGTAAAAATAATAATATGAATTTAAAATAGACAATATGAATTTTATATAGTACATGTTAATTTTTGAAGACAATTGTCGTATTAATTACATTAATAATATAATAATATAATAAAATGCATGTACAGTTAGATTATTTCATCTAATGATGGTTCAAGTATAATTTGATACTTATATGTTTAGTATTTTTGTTATTAAAAATTTGATCATTATAAAATATCACAACTAACTTATAAGATACATTCACATCATTGTAATTTTTTTAGCACTAAAAAAACAAAAAAACAATTACGTTGAATCAACAGACTAATTTGTACCATTAGTGTACACAAAAATAATTACAAATTCAAATTAAAATGAAAAATGATAAAAATAACATAACTTGATAAAACTAATATAAATTTACATTCTTAAACTAAATTCAGATGGGATCTTTTGTGCTACATATAGAACTGCATCAAATTAATAATGGAATTCCTACAAAGAAAAAATAAAAAAATAATTAATAGGATTATGGTTTATTTTTATAAATTTATTTCTTAAAATAAATTCGAAATCTACATATTCCTTCAAAATAATTGTCTTGAAATTCAATTTTGTTGTACTATTCAAGATTGTTAAAATTAAGTAGAAATAACTTAAACTACAAATTTTAAAATTTTCAACTAAAATAAGAGATATGTAGTAGTAATACTGAACAATTACATCAGAATATAATATTACTTATCATTTACAAAAATAACAAAACGCATAATTAAGTAAAGTTGTAAAGTATAAACGTTATAGTTTTTTTTATAAATACTATAATATTTATTACTAATTTAATGATGTAAATACAAACAAAAGGAAAGTTAAAACTTACTAAAAACACTGAAAATTTTGAGCAGGAAAAATTTTCTAAGAGACTGTAAATCACCCGTTAATCAAAGTAGACAGACTCTACGAGACTTGTAAAATTAAAAGGCTTTTGGAGAATTTTTTTAACAAAAATTTGAAGACAAACTTCTTGTAGAATATCAACAAATTGGAGAGATTTTGTTTAAAATTACGCGATTCTCTTCAAAACATCTTCTCTCTATAGAGTTTAATGTGCACATTTATATATCTTATATGACTCTCACATTCTACTATTTTAGGTATATCCTAATAGCCTGTATAATTTATTTTTAAGAAAATTATCTCATGCACTAACTAAAACAGAAAATATTACATACTAACATAATTTTTTATTTGCAAATATGCAAAATATGACATAAATACTTGCATACATACCAGATTTTCTCAATTTTTAACTTACCCTTTTTAAAAATAATTATTAAGGTAGTTGCATGCAATTGGTAACTGCCCTCATTTAATTTAATGGAATATCTCTTTCCACATTCAATTTTCTCTAATCTTTCACGCCATTGTTGTAAATCTTCGTTATCTTCTTTGGCGATGAATAATAGCACAATTAATGGCGAATATTGACCACCCTACCACCTTCTCTCGTCTCATCCTCTGCGGCGGGTGGAGTGGCACGGCAACCGGCAGTTTTCGGCGGCTGAAGCGGATGACTACAATCGTGCAGCGGTTCCTTTCCGCTCGTAAGTGGCGGAGGTCGTCGGATGGCGGACATCAATTTGCTATCTTTGGGCCCAGGATAAGCCGCATGAACGCCCATAAATTTATCCGAAGGAGTGGTTTTGATTGTTCCTTTCGAGTTGAAGCCTCTGGATTTTCTAGCGGAATATGGACACTATGGAAAGCGAGAGTGCATGTTGAGGTGCTGCAATGTCATCGGCAGTTTATCCATACATGTGTATGGAAAGATGGATTGGAAGTCTTTGTCACCTTCGTTTATGCGAGCCCAAGACCCGCAACCCGGCGCTCTCTATGGCCGGAATTACGACACTTGGCATCAAGAATCAATGACCCGTGGCTTATAGGCGGAGACTTTAACTGCATCCTTCGGCAGGATGAAAGACGGGGTGGTGCCCCTAATCGTGCCACTATGAGTCACGAGTTTTCGGAGTGGCTGTCTGAATGCGAACTTCACGAGGTTCGTACTTATGGATTCTTATTCACATGGGAACGTGGTGGCTTGCAGCAGAAGTTAGATCGTTTCATCACGAACTCGGCCTGGATAAATAAGTTCCAACTGGGGTTAGTTCGACATCTCCCTCGCACAAACTCGGACCACTTCCCGCTCCTTGTTCGGTGTGTTGAACATCACGCTCCAGCACAAAATAGGAAACCATTTAAGTTTCTCGCTGCATGGCTATTGCATGAGGAGTTCTCCGACCTCGTACGTCAATCTTGGGCTGGAAGCGATTATTTTGAAGCCGCCCATTCTTTCCGGACAAAGGCAGCCGATTGGAATTTTAATGTTTTCGGGAATATAGTTTCCAAGAAGAAGAGGCTCCTTAAGAGATTAGCAGGAGCACAAAGAGAGCTACAAAAATATACTACGCCACGACTCACTAATCTGGAAGCGACTCTATGCAAAGAACTGGAGGAGGTCTCTTTGCAAGAAGAACTATTAATGTTCCAGAAGTCTACGAGGGACTGGGTACTTTTTGGAGATAGAAACACAACTTACTACCACCGTCAAGTGAAAAACCGTCGTAGTCGCAATAAAGTGTTGCTCCTTACCGACTCAAATGGAAATCGGACCGCTGACCAGAATGAAATGAAAGCTATTGCTGTAGATTACTTTCGAGGGATTTATACCGTGGATGGGAATACTCAACCGAAGAACATACCAAATTTCTTTCCTTTACTTGATGATCGGCTCTTGAGTCCTATGACACGTGAAGTGGCAGACTCGGAGATCCTGCATGCGTTGAACAAGATGCACCCACTCAAAGCCCCAGGCCCGGATGGACTCCACGCAATGTTCTTTCAACGACAATGGGAGAATGTTGGACCGAAAGTCTGTGATCTCATTCGGGGCGTGTTTAGGACTGGGGTTGTGCCCGAGGAGTTGAATAAACCTCTTCTTGTGATTATCCCTAAGGTTGAGAACCCTAAATCGATTCACCAGTTCCGACCGATTAGCCTCCTCAATGTAGTCTACAAGATCATTACTAAGGTACTCGTGAATAGAATCAAACCAGTCCTTCCTCGATTAATAGGCCACGCTCAGTCGAGCTTTGTTTCAGGACGCCAAATTACGGATAATATAGTGGTCGCTCAAGAGCTCATTCATTCTATGCGGACCAAAACAGGTCGCAAGGGATTTATGGTGATTAAAGTGGATCTGGAAAAAGCCTACGACTTCTTGAGATGGGACTTTATTGAAGACTCTCTACGAATTGCCGGGCTCCCAGGAAATATGGTGCGAACTATAATGGCATGTGTTACCTCAGCCTCCATGCAGCTCCAATTTAATGGGGAGAGTAGTGATGTGTTTCTACCATCTCGAGGTGTGCGCCAAGGGGACCCCATGTCGCCCTATTTATTTGTGATTTGCATTGAGAGACTTGCTCATTTGATCCAATCTCGGGTTAACGGTGGTCTGTGGAGACCGATCCACGTCGGTAATGGGGCGGTCCAGGTTCCGTATTTAATGTTTGTCGACGATCTATTACTCTTCCTTAAAGCCTCAGATGACCAAGCGAATTTAATCAAGAATGTCCTCGAGGACTTTTGCGCCGAATCTGGCCTAAGAGTAAGTCAATCTGAAACGACTGTATTTTTCTCGAAAAATGTCCCACAGGAGCGCCAACAACACTTAGCTGATTTGATGCGGTTTAATGTGGTTGACTGTCTTGGGAAATATCTTGGAGTTCCCCTTATCCATGGTCGTGTCACTTCACAAACCTACGAAAATATCGTGGCACAAGTTGATAGTCGACTGGCGGGGTGGACGGCCAGTTCCTTATCCTTGGCTGGGAGATGTGTCTTGACTCAGTCGGTTGTGAGCACACTCCCTTATTATACCATGCAGACGGCGTGGCTTCCAGGCTCAATTTGTGAGCAACTGGAGAAACGGTGTCGAACCTTTTTGTGGGGAGGAAGTCGAACTCAACGTAAAATACCCCTTGTGCCTTGGGAGACGGTATGTCAAAGTAAAGAGTCCGGAGGATTCGGTTTGAAGCGACAAAGAGAGATGAATATGGCGTTAATTATGAAGCTGGGCTGGACACTTTTGACGAAACTGGACACCTTATGGGTTCAACTACTATTGGCGAAATATAAGCTCTCTATACATTCGATGGGGGATGATTTTATTTTTCCCAAGGGCTCCATGGTGCTTTGGGCAATCGGCAAAGTGTGGTCGGCGCTCTCAAAAGGGATCAGATGGTCAATTGGAAATGGCAGGAGGGCGAGGTTTTGGCGGGATAAATGGCTTCACCAGTCAATGCCGTTATATGCCTTGGCGACAGGTCCGATCCCGGAGGACCAATGGGAGCTGCCAGTGGTGATTTTTGTGAGTGAGTCGGGGGCCTGGAATTGGAGTTTATTCGCGAACATTCTGCCGGCTAGAGTGTTGCTGCGCATCGCCTCAATTTTGCCTCCAAACCGTCAACACGAGGATGATTCAATCTACTGAAAATGGCCGCTTTACTATGAAGTCAGCGTATGCTTCTTTGTTCCCACTGGAGCCGACGACTAACCGTACATTATGGAAGTCTATTTGGCAATGGGTGGGCCCTCAACGTGTACGACAGTTTCTTTGGCTTGCGGCACAAGATAGGCTATTGACGAACATGGAAAGGACTCGTCGCCACTTAACAGGCTCGTCTATCTGCACGTTATGTGGTCGGGCAGACGAATCCACATTGCATGCGCTTCGGGATTGTACCGGAGCTGAACAGGTCTGGCGCCAATTACTACCAACTCAATTTCATATCAAGTTTTTTAGCCTAAGTCGCATAGAATGGCTGGTGCTCAATTTACAAAATCAGTTGCATGTCCATGTAGAGGGCTGGGAAACTTTGTTTGGAGTTAGGGCTTGGAAAATCTGGAGTGGCCGTAATGAGGTTTTGTTTGCTGATTGGGACTTTGTTGTTCCAAAGAAAGTTAAGGAGGTGGACAAAATGGTTAGTAGCATCGACATGGCTGTGCCCGTTGAGCAGAGATTAGGCGGGTTGGGTGTGGGAAGACAACTATGTTGGATTGCGTGGAGCATGCCCCCGACGGGATGGGTTAAACTAAATACAGACGGCTCCCTGATTAAATATACATGTTTAGTTAGGTAGATGTGCAAATAAGTTTTTCGGTTAGTATTTTTGCAATATTTTAGGAGTCAATACAGTATGTATGTGTTTTCTTTTCTTTCGTATGGGAGTTCTCTTCTCTTTTCTGGGAGTTTTCTTCTCTTTTGGTGAGAGTTTATCTTATCTTGCAAACCTATTATGCTAGGTAGTGCAAGAGGGTTGTGGGATCGATAGGAGATAGTTGTGTAATAATTCGGTAGCTAGGGTTATTGAGGGCAGGGGGTTCGATCGGGTTTAGCCTTGTTGCAGACGTTTTTTAGGGGCTTTGGTTGTGTTTTGGGTATTCTTTCAGATTTCTCAAACTTTAGCGCTAGAGTGTGAAGCGATTGTCAGAGACTTCAATGGAGAACGACGAAGAAGCTTTAGGCTCGCTTTTGGAAAAATTCACTCCATCAGAAAAGGAGAGCTCGGTAAATAAATAGGCAGGGTTTTTCTACTCTGTTTCATACATCTTTCAAAATTTCAAATATCGGATATTCATAATTTCATATTTTTAAGGATAGATGTTGAGTACCAAAAGTTTCATTATTTATTTCCTCACACTGTCATAATCATCTACTTCCTGCCCTTCAAGGCATTACATATGACCAACAAGATGCCATTAAGGTAGTAAAACTTGTGATTATCCTCCGAAAGTCCCGACATGTCCTGCCACTGCCTAGTCAGCGCCTGGTTGCACGATTCGACTGCTGACGAGGCATCACGGGTAAGCTCTCTCACCTGTTTCACCTTGACATTTTGCACGCTCCTTTTGGCTCTGATCAGCAGGTCCATTGCCAGGGTGTACTCGTTCAGACATTTGTTGTAAACCTGCCTTAGTGCCGAAAAATTTGTTCATTTTCTTGAACTTTTTCTCTGGGTAGGGAGTATGGTTTTCGGAGTATGATTTTGGGAGCAGTATATATAGGCGAAATGGACAAGAAAGTGGAAAAATATATTGATGAATGATTAATTACAATAAAATCTGAGGTTCGCTTTTTAGTTATGTGATTTGGGAAATGTTTAATGCATGCTTAGCTCCTTTAGCTTGTGATACTTATCTCGATATTTATATCCGATGAGCGTAATGAAATCTCACTGATCTGCAAGTTTTATACAATATGAGCTAGTTTAATTATTTTCCTGAATCTTATGTAGGTTGAGCTTAAGGGCGGCAAGAATAAAGTCCACGCTTTTGGAAAAATTCACTCCATCAGAAAAATTATCTAACTCATGACTTCAAACATTATATTCACACACATATAACATATAAATTATTATTTGAGATTGAATACTAGTTTGTTTATATCTAAGCATGGACTTTTACGTTTTCAAAAAAGAGAGAAAAAATTAAGGAAGGGCAAGTGTAGCAAAAATAAAAGGTGGGCAATGAAGGCGTGATGGAATTAAGAGGAAAGAATGACTTAGACTGAGGATATAGTAGAGAGTACTTAGACAGACCACAGCAATATGAAAAAAGAAAATCCTTGAGTATGTGAGATCCATCCAATCATAAGGAATTACCTGTGTTTGTAATCCATTCATTCATCATTTCAACTGGATTATCCAAAGATTGAACTACAGCGAGATAAGGAAGGAATTTGACACCATTTTGAATCCAAATAACTTTTAATTCCAAGCACAAACTCCATTGGGGTTAAACACTTTAGCTGATTCAAACTTCACATCATAAATGGATCTACAACTACAAAATCAATACAGACCAAATACGCCTTCAATTTTCAGAACAAATTACCGTAGTGTATGCCGGGATCTTATACAATGGCGATCTTGGCGCCAGCCGCCTCGAGCTGCTTCTTGGCCTCCTCGGCCTCGTCCTTCGACACCGCTTCCTTGAACTTCTTCGGCAGCCCTTCGATCAATTCCTTTGCCTCCTTCAACGCCAGGCTGGTCAAAGCCCTAACTACCTTAATCGTCGGGATCCTGGCGTTGCTTGGCACATCCTCGATGACGACGTCGAACTCCGTCTTCTCCTCAACGGCCGCGGCCGCCTCTGCCGCGGCCGGAGCGGCGGCGGCGGCGGCAACCGGGGCGAAGGACGCGGCGGAGACGCCGAGCTTGTCCTGGAGGTACTCGACGAGCTTCTGCGCGTCGGCGAGAGTCAATCCCGCGATCTCGTCTCCGAGCTGGACGACCTTCTCGGGAGCGTCCACGGCGGCCAGCGTGCGGAGGGGGCGGCGGAAGCGTTTGGCGGCGGATGGTTTGAGGGGGAACTCAAGGTGCTGTCTGGGGAACGAGGCGGCGGATGGGAGCGCGGGGTACGCGGTGGAGGGCGGCGAGTGGGGCGAAGGGCGGAGGATAGCAGAGGACGGCGTCCAACAAGCCATACTGAATCTGAGAGAGAGGGAGGGAGAGAGGAGTAGAGAAGATGATAGGATAAGGGTGCGAGTGAAAGTGTGAAAATGTGAGATGGATCAAAATTTGGGTTGGGGGGCTGCTGTGACTAACTTACAGCAGTCCCAGCTGTTAATTTTGGGCCATTGGATCATATTAAAATTAAAATAGATCCAAGGGTTGTAAGCAAATGATGAATAAAATATTTTTATAATTGATAAAGTCATTACCCCACTACAAAGTCCAACCCTTATTAGGGGAACACGCTGAGCTGCTTCAAGAAGAAAAAAATAGTACAAACATGGCGGAGCAACATGATGAAGAAATTTGGTCAGAAAAAAATATCGAAATTGATTCAATGTGTTTGGACCCAATATTAGAAAATGATATTTTTCATGAAATTGATAGAAAGATGGAGCCTAAAAAGAAAAACCCTACAGAGTAAGTTTTTCAAATTTCATTTCTTTGTTTTTGTTTTTTCATTGTAATGTACTTGGATGGTTGAATAATTTGTTTTGCTTAGGTGATGGGTGAAAGAAATTTGATTCTAATTTATTATTTTTGTGTTTAACTGATGGCATAATTAATATATGTGTTTGTATTGGGTATTTTTTTTATATTTTATATTTTACTAAAATTCTATGTTCTTATGCTTATATGTAGGAGAAACTTAAGTTCTGCTGATTGTGAGGAAGATGTCGTTTTTGAGAATTCTACAAATGTTGACAAGGAAATTGTAGATGATGCAATGCATGGTAACTCTATAAGTAGTGATCGGATATCAAACGAAGAACCAAGAGTTGGAATGATTTTTAATACTCTTGATGAAGCATGGGATTGTTGGCAAAATTATGGGAAGCTGATGGGATTTGGGGTTAGAATAAATTATCGCAACAAAAGCCAAAAGGATGGGGTATATAATAACGCAGTTTTTGTTTGTCGAAAGGAGGGTAAAAGAGTTGAAGATAAAAGGAGGGTGGGAGTCATCCATCGATGGGAAGAAAGAACATCGTGCAAGGCTAAGTTTAATGTAGTTTTGGAGAGGTCGATTAGAAAGTACAAGATTAAAGAATTCGGTGCAGAACATAATCATGAACTTGAGCCACCGAAAACGAGTCATATGTTGAGATCGCATAGGCAAGTGAGCCGAGCCGCTGCCGCTGCTATTGATTTAGCACATGATGTCGGACTCACCCCAAAAGCAACACACCACTTGAGAATTAGAGAAGCAGAAGGTTGGGATAAAGTTGGATACATATTGGAAGATCAAAGGACTTATTTGCGCTCGAAAAGAGAAAAAAACATGGTGTATGGTGAGTTGGGAAGTATTATACGATACTTTGAACAGAGAAAACGTAAAGATCCTTCATTTTTTTATTCTATGCAATTTGATAGTGATGAATTAGTCACTAATATATTTTGGGCAGATTCGAGGATGATTGTTGATTATGGTGATTTTGGGGATGTAATTACATTTGACACCACTCATGGCACAAATAAAAAATTGAGGCCCTTGGGTGTGTTCATGGGATTTAATCATCACAGACAAATGGTAATTTTTGGTGGTGCACTTTTGTATGATGAGACAGCTGATTCGTTTGCTTGGATTTTTGAAACGTTCTTGAATGCTCATGGAGGTAAAGAGCCGCAAACCATTTTTATAGATCAAGATGCGGCTATGACGAATGCTTTGACAAAAGTATTGAAAAATACACGACACGGGCTATGCACGTGGCACTTGAATCAAAATGGAATCAAACACTTGGGTTGGCGCATGAAAGACGGCTCTTCATTATTAACGGAGTTTCAGAGGTGTATGTATGTTTGAATATTCAGAAGAGGATGATTTTGAAAGAGAATGGAAAAAATTACTTGATAATTATGATTTGCACGATAATGAATGGCTATCGCGTACATATGGGTTGAAAGAGAAGTGGGCCAAGTGTTACATGAAGTATGCGTTTACCTTGGGAATAAGAAGCACTCAACTGAGTGAGAGTTTGAATAGTGATTTGAAATCCTATTTAAAATGTGATATGAATATTTCTGATTTTTTCAAACAATTTGATAGGGTCGTGGATGAAAAAAGAGAGCGGGAGCTTAAAGCCGACTTTGATGCGAGACAGAAGATACCTCCACTTGAATCGTATGATTCTTTGTTGTTGATGCAAGTGTCACAGTTGTACACTCCTGAGATTTTCACACTTTTCCAGATTGAACTTCGTGCTGCTTTAAGAGTGGTGATAAAAAAGAAAAATGAGGCTCAATGTCCGCATGAATATGTGGTTTGTCTTCATGGTTCAAGAGAAAATGAGATGAACGTACTCTTTGATCCTTCAAAAGATTGGGTCGTTTGTAGTTGTAGAAAGTTCGAAATTATGGGAATATTGTGTTGTCATATCTTAAAAGTATCTATTATTCAGGATGTGATTTGCATTCCACAAAAGGACATATTGGCAAGGTGGACAAAAGGCGTGAAAAGTGCCCAAAGCTTGAACAAAGAAAAAATTGATGGTGTAGAAGATGTTAGAGAATGGGTCCAAAGGCTTCAATCTCAACTCTTACGGATGACACTTCAAGCTTCCGCCCATGAAGTGACACGAAGTTGCATGGAGTGAATGGTGAATGATTGTAATAAGTAAATTTTTTCTTTTACAACAAAAAATGAGATAGCAAATGAAGTTCCTTCGTCCAACATAGGTGATAAAATTGAATATATGAAAGGCTTGAAAAAAAAGGATGGGAGAAGGAGAACAAAGTGGCCAAAGAGTTGGATCGAAAAACATGTTGGGAAGTTCAAAAAATCAAAATCGTTGAAAGAGGTAATCATTATATTTTATATGTTTGATAAATGCATTAGTACATTATAACATATTTTTATTTTATTTTTTTATTTCCTTGTTGTCATGTAAGCCATGTCGATCGATTGCTAATTCATAAGAAAACTTAAATTCTCGAGGAGCGGTGCATCATCATCAACAAGAAAATGTGGGTGATGATATTGCTTTATCTCACTTGATGGTATCTCCAAATTAGAATGGTACATATTTTAAAAAAAAAAAAAAAAAATGGATATATATAATAGTGGATTCTAACTAGTAATTAAAAGATCTTGGTTTTTTGCTTAACTTATCTCAATAATCCGGGTCAAACTCTCAATCAAAAAAATAATATCCTATCATTAATTATATAATCTACACATAGTGACGCAAAGAATCATATAGTATTAATATACTACACTACATTGTAGCTACATTATTTCACTATTTAACCTTGCATATATTCCTCAAATTATGTACTATATATTAAGCTTTGTCGAGCTGGTCACCACTGAAAGAGGTATACAAAACAACAACAACAAAACTTGAAGAGCAGCACATAGACACACATAGCCCACATAGACACACATAAACTTGAAGAACAACAACATCCCATTTTATGTTCGGAAAACAGAGTAAGAAAATGGAAAAAAAAACCCTAGATTCACTCGACGGACTCAAATACACATTTTTACTAAAAACCCTAAAAAATCGCCTAAAAACACAACAAAATTGACAAGGTCGGGTGTGAGCCTCTTTGCGGAGAGCACTCGACGGACTTAAATTGATGAGAGGACAAACACCAAAATAATAATAAAGTAACCGCACCTTAAATCGCCGGAGGAGGAGCGCAGCGCCCGTGAGTCGGACGAGCAGCAATTAGTCGGAATTCGCCGGAGGAGGACAAGCAATTGATGAAAGAAGGCACTAGATTCACTCACCGAGCAATTTCAATTGATTCACTCATCGAGCACGTGATGAAAAGAAAACTCTCAAATGTTTCTTCAAATTTTTCGCAGAAAAGAAAATGAATGTCGGGAGATGGCGAAAGAGAAGAAAAGGGGAAAAATTAAAAAAATTGTGTCCAAGGACAATTATGTACTTTTGTCTACCAAAATGGCTAGATTTCATTTTTCTTAAAAAATTGGCTATATTTCATTTTTGTTTTTACTTAAGTGCTATAAAGCACCATTACCACTATTTTTTTATACTATATGTTATATAATATATACTATATCCTATATCTTATATCTTATATCTTACATCTTATATCTTATGTCTTATATATTATATCTTATAGTTTATATCTTATATAGTATATGTTATAGTTTATATCTTATATCTTATAGTTTATAGTTTATATCTTATAGTTTATATCTTATATCTTATATCTTATATCTTATATGTTATAGTTTATATCTTATATCTTATATGTTATAGTTTATATCTTATATCTTATATCTTATATCTTATATGTTATAGTTTATATCTTATATCTTATATCTTATATCTTATATCTTTTATATCTTGTAGTTTATATCTTATATAATATATGTTATAGTTTATATCTTATATCTTATAGTTTATAGTTTATATCTTATATCTTATATCTTATATCTTATAGTTTATAGTTTATATCTTATATCTTATATCTTATATCTTATATGTTATAGTTTATATCTTATATCTTATATCTTATATCTTAAATGTTATAGTTTATATCTTATGTATTATATCTTATTGTTTATATCTTATATAGTATATGTTAAAATATGTTATAGAATATTATACTACAGTGCCGCCGGTTTGTAGCACTTTTTTGAAGACAAAAATGAAATCTAGCCATGTTTCTAGAAAAGATGAAATGTAGCCATTTTAGGGGTTAAAAGTACCACTATACCCTTATTAATGTTTACCTATTAAAAAAAAATAAAAAAGAAAAAAGAGTGAGCACATATATTGCTGCGCGGGCCTTTCTCTTCCATTCCTCATAAAAAAAAAAAAAAAAATTAGAAATCTTCCCAAATTTTACTTAAGTGAATCATCTCAACCAAAAATCATCTTCAACACCACCAAGTGCATCCCTTTTTTAGAAGAAAAAAAAGGTACATTGACCTAAACCTAATTTTTTTTTTATTATGTTAAATAATTTTTTTTAAAACATTTATTATTTTGGTTCCCATCATTATTGATTTGTCTTGCACTTGCACCATTTTATTGTGTTGAAGTAATATTTTTTAGATTTAAAAAATTCGTGTTTTTGTTCTTGAAAAAGAGGGGTTTTGTTTTGGAGTTCATTACTTTTATTGTACAGTTTCTTGAGGCCTTTTTTGGAGGTTTAGGAGTTGAAGTAATCGTTTGTTGAAGAATATACAATTTATTGAACGAAAAAAAGTTTCTTCAACAAGAAAGGACAAGAAACAATTTCTTCTTGTTCAACACGCAGTTTCTTGAGCAAGAAACCTGTTTGAACCTGTTTGATGCTCAAGAAACACGTTTATTGACCTCTTTCTCAAGAAATGAGTTTCTTGAACAAGAAACCTGTTTCTTTTCAAGAAACCCATTTCTTGAGCAGAAACAGGTTTCTTGAGGTTTATTGAAGAATAAATTTCTTCTTGTTCAAGAAACTGTGTCTTGTATTCATATATGTTTGTCCAAACACATTTGAAGGTAAAAAAAAGGTTGAAGAAAGTATTTGTACTAAGATTGTGTTTTTTATTTATTTAATTTTTTCAGATGGATGTTGGTAAGGTGCGAATTGTTCACAGTGGCTTTTGGGATGGGAATGACTACAAAAATGGTGAGACAGAGATGAATTTTTTCTGTCTTAGGACCTCATCATATGAAGCTTTCATAAACAGAGTTCATGACATTGTTCGTGGAGATAGAAACATGTGCGACTACCGATTTCACTTTTTAGTGGCCGCTGATAATGGAGAGGTGGAGAAATGGCGTATCTCTTGTGAAGCAGATCTGCGAAATGTGTCTGCCATGTTCACAATACCTACTATCTATGTTACACTACAACCGAAAGATAGTCCAAGTCCGTATAATCAGGCGAGTGTACCAACGTACCCTTCGTATGGCTATACCGGGGGACAAGGTGGGTTTATGAATTTAGTTGCTGCTCAGGGCCCACCTCTCTATCCATATGGTGTTGTGTATCCACCTATAATGAACTTACACAGTCAACCATCAACATCTCATCCGGCGAACAATTACAACTTGGTGGCCGACACCACCAGAAGGATGGAATCAAATCAACCCGGTGCCTCATGCCAATCTCCCGAACATGTCGATTGGGGTGTGGATAGCGGGTTCAATGGGGATTCAACTGAGGATGATGAAGGTGATGATGACGAGCAATATTGTGATGCTTACAATAATGAGATGAACATCAACGATAATCCTTGCAATGACAATTTCCCCAATGAGATGGATGATAGCAATGACGATTCGGATTTCGTTATTGAAGAAGATGATATGCTTGTCTCGGAAGAAGGTGAAGATGGCGACGACAATGTTGTGTCCCCCTCAAACATGATGGGTGGTTTAAATGAGCATCTTCTACGCAACAAGAAGAGTATAGCGATCCACAATGTTCCTCGACTTGACCTTTCTGGAGGTGTTGCTATTGAAGTAGACGATTTGATTGAAACGGGTACTCGTTCGAGTAGCGGTTGGAGGATTCCCGAAGCCATTTTTCACAATGTTGATGTTCATCCCTCGTCTGAAGAGCCGTCAATGACAGTCCGTGAATTAGCCAAAGGCGTTGTTTTTGAAAGTAAGGATGAATTGACGGTAAGAGTGGGTTTATATCATTTGAAGCATAAAGTGGAGTTCCGAACGCCAAGATCTTCACAGTCTCGGTTAAAGTTTGTGTGCAAGCATAAGAATTGCCAATTCTTGCTTTCTGCGAATGCACTGACTGGAGGTAGTTGGAAAATTTCAAAATTTATCCATCCACATACATGCTTCATTAACCTGAGTCATTCAGCCCCTCGACAATTGCCTGCAAAGATCATTGGAGCATTATTCGCGCCGAAGTTGTTGACAGAGGGCCGAGTATTGAAGCCTGCAGAAATTATGGGTGACATGGAGCGTGATCATGGCATTAAGCTCAAATACGATACAGCCTTGAGGTCTCAAAATGCCGCCTACGATTTCATTTATGGAGATCACAAGAAATCTTGGGAACTTTTGCCCGGCTATTTCCATATGTCGATGAAGGAAAATCCTGGAACATCGGCATACATTGAGACCGATAAAGATGACGTGTTTGAGTATGCTTTCATTTCTTTGCATGCGTCTGTAGGCTTCCTCAATTATTGTCGGCCCGCGATTGTAATTGATGGTACGCATTTGAAGGGTAAGTATAAAGGCATCCTATTTGTAGCAGCTACAAAGGACGGAAATGAACAAATTTTTCCTTTGGCATTTAGTGTCGGCGATGTGGAATGTCATAGTTCGTGGATGTGGTTTCTCCAAAATCTTCGCTCCACTTTTGGATGTCCAGAGAATTTGGTGATTGTTTCTGATCGCCACGTGAGCATAAAGTCTGCTATCGAGGTTGTCTACCCTGAAGCCGTACATGCCATATGTTCGTACCACCTTCGGCAAAATATTCGAAGTTACGGTAGTAAAGCCGTTGGTTTATATATGAAAGCATCATACACTTATTCTCCTGTTGTGTACGAAAAGTCGATGGCTATGCTTGCGGCAAAATATCCAAAAGTATTGAATGTTTTGATTGATGAAGCCATTCCAACTAGGTGGGCACGAAGTCAATGTCCTGCGAGACGATATAGTTTCATGACGTCAAATGCTTGTGAGGTGCTGAACAATAGGTTGCGTTGGGCACGGAAATTGCCGGTTTGCTCATTGTTTGAATGTATTTGAAACTTTATGCAAGAGTGGTTTCACAAAAGACGTGTCGAGGCAGAAAACACTGAGTGTGAAGTTACTCCATCAATATCTAAGCGTTTAATGGATTATAAAACCGAAGCGGACCAAATGGAAGCTTCAAATATCAATCACTACGTTTATCACGTGAAGGACGGGGTCAAGAATTTTGTCGTCAATTTGAAGGATCGGACTTGCACTTGTTATCTCTTTCAGGTCGATTTATTGCCCTGTTCACATGCGATTAAGGCTATCGGGTAAATTTTTCATTATTTTTTTTGTATTTAATAAAAGCCTCAATGTTTACTTATTGTCATCTTACCCATAAGAAAATGTTATATTGTGTTCCATTATTTTTTTTTCTATGCATGTACCATTGTTAGGAAGGCAAACGAATCGGTGTTCGGATATGTGCACGACTACTACAAGACCACAACATGGCGTAAACTGTACGAGCCCATAATCATGCCAATTGCGCATCCAAGTACTTGGGACTTAACTACGGCGACTAGTTTGATGGTTGTGAAATGCCCTTTTGATCCCAAGCAAGCCGGAAGACCGAGGTCAAACCGCATACCTTCTACTGGCCCTTCTTCGAACTCTCGACGTAAATCATTTTGTACACGATGCCGCGAAAGTGGGCATTACTCTACAACTTGTGATGCGTTTGTCTATAATGTTGAGCAACCAACTCAATCTGAACGTCCCGGTACCAAAGTTCGTTTATGCGGTAAATGTAAGCAACCCGGCCATCGTAGGAACAAGTGTCCTCAAAACATTTCCTAGTTGTTTTGATTTTTATTTTTTTTATTTGTTGTTTTTTATTTATCGTAAATGAATGTTATTTGTATGAAGTATGGATAAATTTATTTGTGTTGTTTGTCATATTTTTGTCCAGGCATTAAACCGAACATCCATTTTTTAAATTATTAAAAAAAAAAATAACGATGTGAGCCGCGGTTGCGATATGGTTATTCGAACTTCAGACATGAATGAAAAAAAAAAAACAAAAAGTGCCGCGGTGAAACAGGTTTCTTGCGATATGGTTATTCGAACTTCAAGAAACCTGAACAAGAAACAGGTTTCTTGCCAAGAAACCTGTTTGTTGCCCAAGAAACCTGTTTCTTGCCCAATAAACCTGTTTCTTGAAACAAAATACAGGTTTCTTGTCAAGAAGATTGTTTCTTGAGCAAGGTTTGTTTGAAGATCTCTTCCCGGGTCTTTCAATTGGCAAGGTATATTGGGTAATCCAATCCAACATAATATTTTCAATTCACACCAATTCTAATAGTTTTACTTAGATTTTACGATTGTTTACAATGACATAATTATTTAATAAGTAGAAAATAAATCCAACCCACAAATTCAACAAATCCAGCCCAAATTCACTTCCAAACTTTAAGCATGCGTTATAATGAACAAACCACAGTAGTCAATCCAACCCACAAATATTCAATGAACACAATAGCTTTCCACTATAAAACGCTCTTGCATCCAAACTTAAAAACTGACCAAAACATGATTGTTTAAACTCACTAAGTCGGTCACAACCCTCTAGCTGCTTCGTTATGTGGCTAATTAATTTTGTCTTCGTATGACAATTTATTTTACCACGCCACTTGCAACCTCCCTGCCATCTCCAAGTCCAACTATCACCCTAAAATCATGAAGCAATTAATTAATATTTTTTTTAACAGTTCGTACTTATATAAAAACAAGATATTTAGACAGTTTTCTTGAGCAAGAAACAGGTTTCTTGCTTGTTTTATGTTGAACAAACATTTTCTTCAACATTGAACAAGAAAACAGAATCTTTTTCACATAAATTACAAAACTCTTTCTTGAGCAAAAAATCTAAAATTCTGAAACATAAACTGACCAGTTTCTTGAACAAAAATATACTTTTTTTCACTTAAACTACAAAAAATCTTTGTTCACCAAACAACATTATACCTCATCAGTAGATGTCATCTCCGCCGTGTTCCAATAAAAGCACCACAAAGAGCTAAGGGGTTTGTTTGAAGATCTGTTTTCAAATTAAGAAAATGAAAAAATGCCTCAATTTACATTCTTACAAAAAAATATCCTAAAAAGGGTACATTTAAGAATGCACACTACACTTCAAAAAGTCTCACTTACATCCATTCCAGAAACAAGAAACTCTCTATTCATTTTTCTTTGGCTCGAACCAGCCAACTTTCAGGGACATGAAAACTTATTATACTAGGTTCAAAAGACCCCAATCACTTATTATTTAAACACCTGAGGACAAAGCTTAAGGGTCCCTTTTCTTTCGCATTTTCTCATGAATTCAAGGCTAACTAACAAGGCCCTAAGTACTGAATTTTAAACTCAAATAAACACATAGATTCAGCAATGGAAACACAAAACACATAACAGGTACAGCAACAACACAACTCAAGCAATTTAGGGTTCAAACACAACATAACATGTTCTTCATTTCCCTCTTTCTCATTCTATAACTAATTTTCTCAACTTTTCCAAATAATTCAAGGCCGAACATGAACGGGCTCGGATCAAGCTTGTTTTGCTCAACGAGTCGAACATGAACGGGCTCGGATAAAAGTAAACAAACGGTCTCGAACAATTTTTCAATATAATTGAGCATGGAATTGAAACGCTCATACATATATACACTTACAAACCAAATGA
>BKCP01007182.1:1900907-1930550 GCA_008636005.1 Striga asiatica | reverse complement strand
AAACGGATAGTCTCGACATTCCCATTCCAGGTTGGCAAGGCATACTCATCCCGGTCTACACACGCCGGGTCCCACTCACCCATCTCGCGATACACGTGCTTACCGCTACTAGGAAATGGGTGTTCTTCAATAAATTCTGGTTCACTCTCCTCGTTTATTGATCTATCCGTTTCCGTTTCCGAGGTACCATCTGTGAAATCGTCTTCACCGCGAATGAAATCATGATCACTTTCTTCCTCATTATCGCATTCTCTAACTGTTGAGCTTGTCCCTTCGCCAAAATTACGAACATGAGAAGTGGACGTACCCTCAACATCAGCCACTCCACCGTAAAAAGGGGCAACATCCTCAAACTGCGTAACCTCTGTAGGTGCCTGCGTAAACTGCTTCAACTCCAAATACAAATACACATAGGAGAAAGGAGGAAAATTATATATCCAATCAACAGCACTATTAGTATTCAGGTTTCCAATATTCCACGAACCATCGCGTTCGTCACTCAGTAAACTAATCTTCTCAATTATCCAACCATCTCGATGAAACCCAAAATTTTCATAAAGAATATCTACCAATTCTTTAAATGATAGCTTCTCCACAATGCTAAATGAACCATCCGGAGAGTTTTTAAAATCTGAAAAATCATATAACAACTCCTTCGGAACATTCCAATACACATTAACAAAGTATGGTCCGGTAGACGCCATTTATATCTGTTGCAAAAAACAATTGTTCCCAATTACAACAACACATAATTTCTCAAAAAATTCAATTATTCTTTTACTCAAATCAAGATAAATATTTTCAATTAATACTACAATAACAAAAAAAAAATCACCAATTTTTTTATAAAATAACTCTCCAAAACCTTAATTCTCAAAATCCAACTATACAATACAAATCATCCAATTTTTGCAAAAATTTTCAACATACACCGAAACCCATCATTCAAGAACAATGTATAATCATTTAAGACAACTATTAAATCAACAATAAATCTTTTCTAAACTATACTCATTAAAACCAACCAATATTTCTTACAAATTCATAAACAAAAAAAAAATATGTAATTACATTACATTAAAATAACAACTAACCTCTTCTTCGAATCGATTGATTGTTAAAAGTTTTTTTTTGAGATGAAGAGAAAATGGAAGGAAGTGATTTTTTTGTTTTCCTCTCGCAGAAAGAAAGAAGAAGCTGAATGTCGCGCAGTGGGGTGGAGGAGAATATTTTTTTTACTTATATTTTGTTAAAAAACGTATTTTCTGAATACGGTTTTAATTTTTTATTATATTGCAAAACGTATTTACTTTATACGTTTTAATTTAATTTAATTTTTTCTTAAAAAATTATAAATATTAAAAAAACCGTATTAATGAAATATGGTTTTTATAACCTAAATTCATAAATTTTGAATTTTTAAATCGAAATTAGGGTTTTAATAAAACGTATTTCGTAAATACGGTTTCCAATTAAAATTCGATTTACATTTTTTCGGTTATTTCGGCAAATATGTTTTTCAAATAATTAAACAAATTCAATTAAAAACTGTATTCACGGAATACGTTTTTCACTTAAAAACTGTATTCACGGAATACGTTTTTCAATTAAAAACTGTATTCACGGAATACGTTTTTCAATTAAAAACTGTATTCACGGAATACAGTTTTTCAATTAAAAACTGTATTCACGGAATACGTTTTTCACTAAAAAATTTAATTAAGAAGCCGTATTTTGTGAATACGTGCTTTTGATTTCGGTCTACCCCTTTTTTTTCTCTTTTTTTTTTGTCCACTTATTTTTCAAATTTTTTTTTAAAAATAAATTACCCCTATAAGATGAAGGTAGATAGATATAGATTGTCCTAATCATGGTGTAAGAAGGAATTAAGTACGATAAATTGGAAGTGACGGGTTTGCGCTGTTGTTGAGTCAATTTTTGTGGAGAGATCGAGAGACAGAGAATGGCGAATCGTTCTTCTTTGGTAGTGGGATCAATCTTAAAGAGCTGCAATCAGTTTACCAAATCCAAATCCAAATCCAGATCCAAATGTTCAGACAGTAGCAAAGCTCTTGCCGACGCGGAATCGAAATTGATGCAATCCGCTAATGCTCAGGTCAACGTCAGGTTCCTGGTGAGGAGCGAACCCAAGCAAACCTTCGACTTTTATGTAATCTCAACCGAAGGCAACTCTTTCAGACTATTAGACGAGGATGATGAGGATCTTCCTCGCAACTTATTGTCTGTACTCGGATTTGGAGACTACCTGTGTGACGTTCTTGGATGTTGCGGCTCATGGATTTGGTTGAAATATTTTGAATTTGGTTCCAAGGCACAGGATCTTCTGTGGGACATGGAGACGGATACGTGTAGATTCGTCTGTTCGCCCTCGGCTTTCCTAAACACTCTTGATAGCGTGTGGGCTTACGGCTTCGGGTTTGATCCTTCATCTGGGCACTATAAGCTGGTCAGATGTTGGGTGGACCGCTTTCTAGAAAGCTACGCTGAGGTGTTTACCCTGGGAACTAGTTCGTGGAAGGCCGTTCACTGTCCTTATGAAACCCACTTGAGCTTGAGTGGGTTCCTTTCTATTCACATTAATGGCTTCTACTATTGGATAGTTCGAGGGTTTAGGGACAGTTTCTCCATCATGTCGTTCGACTTTGCTAATGACCAGTTTCATGCTCTTATCCCTGTACCCAAAAAGGAAAAGTTGTGGAAGTTGATGGACGTTGCTCTAGTTGAGTTTCAGGGCTCTCTTGCGGTTATTTATTTAGAGTCCGAGGTCAATCCTTTTCTTTTTGAGATTTGGGCTTGGAATGCGCGAGGCAGCTTCTGGTCCCTTGTCTCCACATTCGATATCCCTGCAGCTGCTGCGCCTCGTAATGTGCTGAACCTCTACAACAATGATAAATTGTTTTATCAGGACACCAAAGGTGACTTGATGATTTATGATCATACTACCAGACGGCTCGAGAATTTCTGGATCCCTATCGATAGAAGAGGGGTTGCCAAGTTTTTCCCTTATGTCAAGAGCTCTGTTGCTCCTAGCTCCAGCAATTAATCTGCAGAAAATTTAGTTTAGAACTCGTATTTATTGGTTTGGTGGCATCTTCTTTGTTTGAATGTCGTGTTATATTTAGAGCATCTCCAATGCTATAAATGTGAAAGACCATTATTTTTAACACATGTCAATTAGTGATTGTAATGTTAATCCACATTAGAATAATGTTAAAAGATTAGAAATTTCAATGAAACTAGTATCTCCAATGCATCAATTTGATAAAAAGTTATTTGTATAAGTGGACCAATTAAATAATTCATTGATACAAAAAAATAAAAAATTAAAACAAATATAAAGTAAATTGATGAGTCATCATGTTTAAAATGGTGTTAGATATTAGAAAGTGAGCTCAACATTGTCAACATTAAATGACATCCACCTCATAATGAAAGAGTGTATGACAAGATGCATTGGAGAAAAAAATA
This sequence comes from Striga asiatica, assembly GCA_008636005.1. Classification (NCBI taxonomy): domain Eukaryota; kingdom Viridiplantae; phylum Streptophyta; class Magnoliopsida; order Lamiales; family Orobanchaceae; genus Striga; species Striga asiatica. The sequence goes on along the minus strand of BKCP01007182.1, from coordinate 1,927,061 downwards.
GAGAAACACTTTCAAAGTTGATGATATGGATGATTTTTTATAATGTCAAAAGTTGCATTGAAGATGCTCTTATCTGGTGTGTTGGTTATTGGATTGCTCCAGCACCCTTTCTTGTTTGTGGTTTCTTTTGTTGCATTGACGTTCTATTTTGTTTATCAATTTTTATATGCTCTTTTAAATTTATTGTGATTGGAAGTTTAGTGGATTCAATTTTTTCTATGAGTAATTCTGGCTGGCAATGATACATACAGTCACGGTGGATTTAAGATCTCACATTGGATCATTTGTTCCAAGACCTCCTAGCTGGCTTGGGTTACTCTCTCTCCTCCAACCTATCTTACACATCTTAGGCCGCCTCTCTTCACATTTAGCATGATACATGTCTTCTCTCTAACCCCAGCATGGCTAAAGAGTTTTAATTATGTTGTTGGCCTTTATGTTTGTTTTGATTGGTTTATTTATTTATTTTTTTTTAACTAGAGTTAATTTTGAGAAGCAGTTTGGATTAATCTTGAGTGGAATTTTGAATTTGTAATAAAATAATATGTAAACCAATCAGGAAACCAATCATTGGTAAGATGATGAGAAGCTCCTGAATCAGGAAACCAATCACTGTCATTAGTGCCATCCCTTGTTGCATACATGGCTGTGGATTGATTGGCAGTGCTACTGTTGTCATTAAAGTTCCTTTGACTTTGATCTCTTGGGACAAAATCAGGGTTGAACCTGTTATAGCATTTATCTGCTGAGTGGTTTGTGTAACCACATATTTGGCATTGAACCCTATTTCCAGAATTTCTGCCTCCACCTCTTCCTCTCACATTTCTACCCCTTTCTCTGAAACTACCTCTACCTTTGCCCCCATAATTGTATGTTGGCTTGTTGGTTTGGGTAGCAAAATTGGCAGTAGGCATGCTAGCATTTTCAGTGAGAGCTGTTGCTGCTTCTACTCTACTTTCATAAGTTAGCAGCAAAGAAATGACATCAATCATCGTGAGACTCTCTGGTATAGCATTGATACAAACCACAACTGCATCATATTCAGATCCTAACCCACTTAAAACATGCATAACTTGATCTTGCTCTGAAATACTGTGACCTCCTGCAGCTAAAGTATCACAACAGACCTTAACTTTGTTGACATATTCCCTGATACTAAGGCTTCCCTTTTTCAAATTTTGCAGCTGAATTCTATAATGCATGGTTCTAGCTTTAGATCTAGTGGAGAAAGAAGCTTCTAGTCCTTTCCAAATGTCAGAGGAACTGTTCATACCTATCCCCGAGATCAAAATGAACTCTGATAATGAAGATAGGAGCCATGAAACAAGCAGCTGGTCTTGTCTTTGCCAGCTAATGAAATCTGGGTTCACTTGCAGGAGTCCTTCTTCTTGTCCTGGTATGAATCTGGTGGGAGGCTGTGATGTTCCATCAAGAAATCCCTCTAAGCCATAGCCTCTGACTGTAGTGAGGACTTGTTGCCTCCATAACATGTGATTTTCGTCTGTTAACTTGATGGTGATGAGCTGGTTGTGAAGGGGTATGGGTTGAAGGATGGCTGTGAGAGTATTGTTTGTGGTGGAGGAGAAAGGAGTCGCCATGGATCAAGCAGCAAGGGATTAGAGGAGCTATCCCAGCTCTGATACCATGTTGGAAGTGAAGATAATCATTTGGAAATGAGATGAAATGAAATGAAGACAATATGAGAAAGCTAGGGTTCCAAACTTGTATGAATGAAATGTTGATTTCGATCTTACGGAATTCAATGTACAACCCTCATATTTATAGCCTAAGAAGAAAGATCTATAAAGCAGAAAAGATAAAATCAACTCTATGATGAGTTGGAGATACAAACAAATAGCTAAAGAACAAAAGACCATAACAAACTAGAAGAAGACAAATTTTGAAAAGCAGTCTGTTACTAAGGAATTTCATTAGCCGTTTTCTTGTCTATTGTGCAGCATTTCTCTCACGTGCTCGACGTGTGCATGGTTGTTGTCATTTTGGTTCATCAGTCTAACACTTGTGTATGCTGCATATGCTATTTAGTATTCATCAATTAGTATTGGAGCAAGTTCTGAAAACGGACTAGTCATCGACAAATTAAGCTACTGGTTTAATGTTTCACTGTTACGATTGATGGTTGAACCGACTTGACCGTTATTTAATATTAATTTTTTAAATTTATAATATTTTATATAGTAAAAGTTATATATAAAAACTTTTAAAATTAAGTATTTAGACAATTTAAACCATTCAATACATTTGTAATACTTTTCAAAATCCAAATGAACACGCAGGACTTTTAAAAGTCTTAATCAAATACGCCATAATTTCTAAACAGGGGCATAGCCACATGGTGGCTCACCCGGGCTCTAGCTCGGTCTAGATTTTTTATTTTATCTAAATATGTAGTAGTAAAAAAAATGTTTTAGCCCATATTTTACTAATTTAATTTATGATAAAATTATTTAGTCCATATTAATTTAAATTTATTTTATATTAAACCAAAAAATTATACATATTTTTTTACATGACTCAGACTTTTTATGTATTTTTTTTGTGGTTATAGCTTACTTTTTCATTTTTTTTCTTCTTTCTTTTCATTTTTAATATTTTGTTTAAAACACGATGAATTTATATTATTTATATTACTTTGTGAAATATATCAATTATTTTTTAACTTGTAAATAAATGATACTTCAATATGTTAATATATGGTTTAATTTCATTAATTTGCGTAGCATATTCAATGAAACAACATTTGGAATTCCACAATTTAAATAAAATAGCATATAACAAGTATGTTATGGCAATATGTCTATTCACAAAAATGACATTTAGAATTTGATAATTTAATTGAAATATCATATAACAAGTATGTTGGATTAATCAGTCTAATAATAAAACGTTGATACTAAAACGTTAATTTCATAATGGTATTTGAAATAATTTATATTATTTTTATAAGTCAAATTTAAGTAGGCAAAAAGAGATTGCGCGACATTACTATTTTTTTATTTACTAAAATAATATGAGATATTTTTAATAATTTATTTTTTATTGATTTTGTAATTTATATTTAACACTTCAAAAATTATCATGCATACTTTGAATTTTCACATAACAGTAGTGATATTACTGAAGCCAAATTGAGTCGAATACGTCGTAGTCGAACTTTTGCTCGTATAATGAATGAGCAAGTTTGGCTCGAATTATTTAATAAATCGAGTGAAATCAATTAAGTTCCGCTTGTTGGAATTAATTTTTTATTTTATGTTTTATTATATGAATGAGTCCAGATTGACTTTTACGAGCCGAATTGAGTTGTACTTCCTAACAAATTGATTCTAGCAGCCTATGGTAGAAAATATTTCTGGTTGCGCCCTTGTTTCTAAAGTCTTAAAAAGTATTTAGAAATTCAAATGAATACAACCCCCTTAAAACTAAATAATAAGTAGCTTATATATATATAGGGTCGCGCTCCAGTGAGAATGACTCTTAATGCGAGAAATAAAAATTACATTGTGGTCATTGGATCAGATGATCTAATGGTAACAAAAAATCCAGTATTTATTTAGTCATTAAGGGTATTTTGGACATTTTGATTATAAATATGTGTCACAATGCCAACTAACACTCACCACACCAATGATTTAATGTCATGTGTCCATTACATATCACACAAACACCCACCTACCCACTCACCCTCTCTCACGCACTTACACACACATACATGAATAAATTAGACGCACGCACCCCACCCACCCACCCTCTCACCTTCTCACACACACTGACACACACATAAATAATTCAAAACACACACCAAAACATGCACACACCTACTCGACACACACACACCACACATATACACACACAGTGCCGGCGGAAAGACATATACACACCGCCGCCGGCGTCACACACACGCAGCCCAACCTCCCGGCCTCAGTCGTCGTCGCCGCTGCCCGCCGCCGCCGCGCCTTTGCCGCTGTCGAACACTCCTTGAAAATCTCATCCAACGTCCTCATCCGTTACGCCATCGGCGTCCTCATTCGTACGCCGTCGTCTTCTTCACAAGGAGTCCTCACACCACCGTTTGCAACCAAAAAAAAGTCAACCGTCGCCGCGGTCGGAGCCGTTGAAACACCGCCTCCGGAGCCCGCTGAATTCGACGTAGAAGTCGATGTTTGTCGACAAAACGTATGCAGACTAGCGATGCTCGTCGCTCGTGAAACTTCCGGCCGCCGCTGCGAACTCTCCGTGAGTCAGGCGGCCGGCGATGGCTCATAGGCTTCCTTGCCGGCGAGATGATAAGCTGGGACGATGCAGCAGGATGGAGTCCTGCCGCCGGTGGCGGAACGGCTGAGGATCTGGTTTTAGGGCTGAGGGCTAGTGATTGTGAATTTGATATGTTACAAGGGTTGGTTTGCAATTTTAAGATTTTTAGTTATTTACAATTAAACCATTGGGGTCAATGTGTGAATTCATAAAGATTTAACTTTATTCCAATTTAGTCCATAGGCCAAATCTGTAATTTATAGAAAATATATCAAAACACATTGTTTTGTATATATTTTTTAAACATATATATCATGTCGTATAAATAAAAAATAATATAAAATTATTATATAAAAATATTAATATCTTAATATATTTAAATATATAAATGTGTAATAAATTTGCAAATTCAAATTAGGGATGTTTATTTAATATATTTCAATTGAATTCCTTAGTCAAATGTGTAATTTATATAAAATATATAAAAAATATTATTTTTGTATATTAAATACACTTAAAAATATTATTGTTGTATATTTAATACAATTAAGTTTTATTGCACTTTATATTGCCGAATATTGCACTTTATAAAACTATATGTTGTACTTTATAAAACAACATGTTTTAAATAACCGATCGCACTTTATAGAGCCGAATATTGCACCTTATAAAACAACACGTTGCACCGTATAAAACATGTTTTAAATAATCGATCGAACTATATAAAAAATATTATTTTTTGTATTATATATATATATATATATTATTTATTTCATCAAACAACAATATAAATTATTAACTAAAAAAATTATTAATACGAAATATATTTTTTTTATTAAAAAATAATTGCACTTCGTATACACATTAGTGTTAGACTGATTGCACATTAATGCTCTCAAGATTGCACTTTAACGTTAGACGGATTGCACATTAGTGACTGTCAGATTGCACTATATCGACCGATGATCCGACCAATTAATAACTATTTAATTTTGTAAAAAATGTAGCGGTTTTTATAATGTGCGTGTAAATTCACAAAATTGTGCATATAATTTATTGTTAATGTGCAATATATTAAACTTTTGATAAATTATAATACCATTACACTATTAAAATATCATCTAATAAAATTTCTAAAATTGCACAAAAACCCCTACAAATTATCTAATTCTCACCACAAATCCCCAACACAAAAAAAATACAAATTAAAAATAAAAAATAAAAACAGAAAAACTATTTTGCTACAGGCGCACACAAACAAATACGACACACACACACACATACGGCTGCAGCCGCCCGACCGCCCACCGTCGCCCGCCCCATTTCCCGGCCGTCTTCTCCAGCCAGAGATGCCGCCGCCGTGACCTCACCACCTGGAAACAGGTCGCGGTCATCGTCGCCGACCACCATCGCACGACCTTCTTATCAGGCCAGCGTCATCGCCGCCGTTTCCGTCGCCGACTGGAAGCATGTCACAGTCACCGGCAAGCAGGTCCGTTCGACGCCGCTCGACGGCATAGTGGCCGCACCGGAATGCGGTCGTCTGTCTGACAGTGGTGCTCGACGGTCCGTCGATCTCGTAAAGGCAGATGCGAATGGCGTCGGAAGAGAGAGAGAGAGAGAGAGAGAGAGAGAGAGAGAGAGAGAGAAGAGAGTGTTGTTGGAGATAATTATGGTGGGACCCACTTATTTTATTATTTTGTGAAATTACACCACTACCTTCCAAGGTATTTATTTGTCCATGAGATGGCAATATATTTACAGTTTTGCCACTAGGTTTGACCATTATAATTTAATTTTGATTTCATCATCACCATTGATATAGTTGTCCATGATCATTCTTATTTCTCACACTAAGAGTCATTATATATATATATATATATATATGATGTGGTTCAAATGAGAACCAAGTCTTAGTGTGAGAACCGTGAGAACCGCTATTTTTAATTGTATGTAGTGCTATGATTAATTGTGTTTTAGTGCTATTTTTAACTAGGATGTATTTGATTAAAAATAGCAACAAAATTTTTATTAGCATTTATGAAAATGATAGCACCATGTAATATTAAAAATAGCATCATACACAATTAAAAATAGCATCAAATATGGTTCTCACGGTTCTCACACCAGACATAGTTTTTATTTGAACCAGCCCCTATATATATATATATATTTAAATATATTTTTTTATTTTTATTAAAATTATTTATAAATATATTATAACTTAATTAAAAAAAACTGGACCGATTCAAACCGGTCAAACTGTCCGATTTTCCCTTTTTGCAAATTCAACCGGTCGTTGACCGGTTAATTGGCAAATGGTTCATTCCAGTGAACTCAGACCGGTTTAATTGATCTCAGTCCAACCGATCAGACCAGCCGGTCCAGTTTGGTTTTTTAAACCATGAAGCTAACACAATCAATTAATTCAGAATTGACAGAGCACATAAACATAAAACGAGTCAGTCAATCCAGCTGAAGCAGAAAATATTGAAACAAAATTGAAATTATTTTGTCCTGATGAGTAAATTAAATTAAATGAGAAAAAATCAGGCAGCAAGGAGAAAAGTATCTAAAGTAAGATGAAAAACATACATTAGAAGCAGAATGCTAAAGAAAAAAGCAGTAGTGGAAACGATAAGAGATGCTAATAATTTGTTGCAGAAAATTGGGACAACGCTGCAAATTGAACACCATGCTGCTTTTGTATTTCCTTTCTTTACCAATGAATATGTTTGCCAACCCGCTCCAAGGCTTCCAACAACTACAATATCCACAATCTGCACATTTTTTTCAATAATTTTTTTTTTAAATTTTATTGCGATTTGATTTTATTGAGGTGAAATAAATCACAACATCTTAATAAAAAGAAATACTATATATTTTCAAGAAATAAGATCAAAATTGAAAAGAAAGGAATAGAAAAATATTAATTTTACCACGTCTAGGACGATGACTGTTTTCCATAGTTGACTGCCTCCGGGAATTAGCAAGACTATTAAATTATATACGCATCCAATGCAATCAACAACAACACACAACCTGTAATAATTATATCTATTAATATTAATTAATTAATTACAAAAAATACAGAAATTCTTAAAATTAAAGTATGTTTTCTCGATTCAATATATAATAGAAGAAAATCATTAAATAAAAACTTACAAGAAAGCATCCCAATCAAGGTATTTGACTGAAACAGTAGCGAATTGTGCATTGCAGACCTTTTCATGTGCTATGAACATGATAATGGCAGCTATCATAAAAGACAAAACAACTATTGCTCTCATTACAATACTTTTCATCGACTTTCCTGTAGCCATTGTGATACATGAGATTGTCAGAAAATCAAAGAAAAAGAAAAAGAGATTTTAATCGTAGATAACAAGGTTTATGAAATGGAAAAAAGAGATTTTAATCGTAGATAACAAGGTTTATGAAATGGAAAATGTTTTTTTGTTTGGTAAGAGATTGTGTATACACGTAATTCCATAATGTTACCTGATTCTTTGTGTATAAAAGGTTGTAAATCTTTATCTTTATCTAGATGTAAAAGATTGTAAATCTTTATCTAGATATAGAAATATATGTAGTCTATATTCTAAAATACGGTATTATTGAAAGTAAGTAGTATAGAATTATAAATATAAGGAAAGAAAAACAATTTACCAGCTACTATCTAATCTATAATTAAGAATAACTTTAAAATAAGGTCCAAGACTTTTGGCCTTTTAGATACCATAAACACCCCGCCAAGATAGTTAACATATTTGGATACGAAGTATATTTCTTCCACTATTTGTTCGATATATGTTCAGATTTTAAAAAAATATGTATTATCCCTCTATATATAATTATATTGAATCTGAATGACAGGTACAAAAATATAATATAATAATACAAATATATGCTTTGTGGTTGAGTGTTTACATATTTGATTACGAAGTCATTTCACGTCCTAATATGACTCTTTCACAGGTGTTGCAAAACAAGTCCCCAGAGCTTCATTTTTTACAGTTGCACACAAAGTAATTCACAGACTGCAATAAATATGTTCCCATTGGTGTGAAATTAACAAAAAACCAACATTCAAACAAGAAACGAACACAACTTTACCAACTTATCACTCTGCAAGAGAAACAACTTACAAGCTTATGTACAAAAGCAAAATTTCAGGTCACCACTGAGATGAAAAATATTACGAACATGCTAATTCTTAACCTACTTTAGGAAACTCGACAACTTCAATAAAACCAAGAACTCATCTCTATTCCAGCTTGACTCTGTCTGCCTCTAGCTGCTGCTTGTTTGGCTCGGCAGGAAAGTACTTTATGCCTACCATGTCTCCAACCTCACTAATAATCTGACCGAGATTCACAAAATTTCAGGTATAAATAAATAAAAGATAAATTACAAAAACTGCACCAGCATTTCACCTAGTTATCACCAAAAAATATCGCTTTTAGAAAATATAAATACCCCATTTAGGTTTGTTTTTACATTTGAAAAACGGCGTAATCTAAGCAAAAACAAGAAAATGCAGTATATCTTTTTCGGCAATCAACAGAATATTAGCTTTCAGATGCTTAAAGCGTGCAAAATAAGCTAATAAATTGAAAAAGAAAAAAAAAAAGTAGAGGTGGAGAAGTAACTAAAAAGGTCATCTATTGTAGGACTTTTACCTCTAAAGCTCGAAGAAGGTCTTCCCTCGAATGAGCAGCCGAGATGCAAATACGGGCACGTGCCAACAGCAAAGGGGTGGCAGGAAAAGCAACAGTCACCACAGCCAACTATATCACAGAATCAATGATTGTGTAAGAAATAAAACCTAAGCAACGGAAAACGAGAGTTCAGGGCCAATAACTATGAAAAGGCATACATTTCTCTTCAGGCATTCACGTGAAAAAGCAGGGATTTTTGCCGGATTATAGAGCATAACCGGCATGACAGGGGAATCATTGTCGCCCAGAACTTCAAAACCCATCTTCTGCAACTCGGACCTGAAGAAATTGCTGTTTTCCCGGATTTTAGCTAGCTTTTGAGCACCTGCATCGAACAAAGGTGCATGACATATGAGTAAAAAAGCCATCAAATTGAGAGTGAACATAAAACCATAAGGACATATCTAATGAATAGTTAAAAATGAAAATCCAACCTCTGCAAGAACCGTCTTCTCCAAGAACAACCTTAATGGAAGATATAATTTGCTGCGCAGCAGGTGGGGATATTGACGTGGCATAGAGATGAGCAGGACAACTGTACTTTAAGTATTCAATAAGTTCCTGAAAAAGGAGTTCATTATGGGGATTATTCATCTCACATGAGGAAGCTAGGAAGCTGTTAGTTTATCATGTGCACCAAGACACCATGTTCCAAAGACATACTAAAAGAACCTATAAGAACTTTCTTTGGAAAAAATGTTTTGTATTTCCGTGATTTAATATGCTCTGTGACTCAGTAATTAAGCAATGATGATTTAGAAAAGAGGTCGATTTTAGAAATATAAATTCAAGACAAAAGAAATAAAGAACTCATATGTTTTGCTTAGTTAGATGTCTAAGAAATGTTGAGTAGCTATGTCGCATTAAGATAATAAATTACTTGACATGGCACTTAGAAGTAAATATGTTGAATATTGATGAAAGGAACCTTAGATCCAGCAATATAGCCACCGCATGACCCAAATGATTTAGTGAAAGTTCCCATCATAATATCCACATCTGCGGTATCAACACCTAAGAGCTCACAGACACCTCTTCCAGTTTTTCCAAGAGCTCCAATGCTATGGGCCTCATCTAGATAAATGTATGCCTGTTAGGAGCGGAAATCATAAAAAGCAAAAGGCACGTCAGAATAGAGCGGAAGAAAATCCCAAATAAAATATAATAAACAAACCTCCAGAATGAAAATAATTAGAAGAATAAAACTGAGGAAAAAGAAAAAACAAACATCACAACTCAATGATCACTATGACACTTACACAATAGATGAATTCTTGAGAAATACAATGGCAAAAAGACATCTTAACAGTTTTTCAATAAAACTAAGTTTCACACAAAACATTGTCAGATGACAGTGATTATCAACCATAAGGGGGAAATAGCCTTGCCATGGATATACACCTTGTATTTCTTGCATATCGAAACAATTTCGGGCAGCTTGCAAAGTTCTCCTTCCATACTATAGATTCCCTCCACCACCACCAATATCTTTTTCCAAGGTCTGTGCGTTCTGGGCTGCCCCTCAGCAATTTGATCCTTCAGAACCTTCTCCAAATGGGACGGTGCTAAAGAAATGATGAGCAACAATCAATCCTAATATTTTTCATTCAATTATCTGGTCAACTCATGAATACTAGAGAGAGAGAGAGAGAGAAAGGGAGGGAGAGAGAGAGAGAGAGAGAGAGCAGATAGAAAAGAAAAAAAAAAGGGAAGGAAAAGGGAAAAAAAAGATAAAGAAAAAGGAAAGGGAAAGGTGAAAAGGAAAAAAGAATATGATAAACTTACTATTATGCTGAAACACTCTAACAGTGGCTCCAGATCCTCGAGCGCCATTAACTATGGAGTTATGGTTGAGAGAATCGCTGATAATTAAACTTCCCTGCATGTAGATACACATTGACTTAATGAAATTGCAAACGGTCAAAGGATATTAGTCTGACTAGTGGCATGTACCTTCCCCGTCAATACAGGAAGAATGGCAGAATTTGTTGCATAACCCATGCCAAAAACTACTGCAGCCTCCTTTCCTATGAAGTTTGCTACGCACTCCTCCAACTCGGTGTGCAATGTAGTTGTTCCTGGTCATGTAATTTCGGCCGTCAATATTAAACATCATAAGCTATAATCTCATGCATGTATATATATCTGTAGAAAAATTACCTCCATCAATCCGAGTACTGCACGTGCTTGGAGAAAATTTCTTCAAGGACTCAATTACACGAGGAGTGCAATACTCATCTGCTGATGCAAACCCTAGATAGTTATATGATCCTAAGTTGAGGCACCTTTTCACCTTGGTGGTTCGTCTGCACGAAATAGTATTGATGAGCGAGAAATTTTAAAAGAAGCTTTTACTAAAAAATGTCTGCTATTGAGAGGTAATCATTTTGTAGCATTCTATCTGCAAGTTGGGCCTCATAAAAAAGCTGAAGACAATAGTGAGCAGGCCCAGAAAGTGGTTTGGTTTTACCATGGAAGCAGTAAATAAGAATTAAGAACTACTGGAAATAGAACTTAACAAATCAAAGTAGTAGACCATCAAAATTGGACACAAGTACCTACTTTAATGTTTTGTTATTGTCATTGGAGACGCGCTCCACCAAATCAAACCAAGAATCAGGCGGGCTTGCTATTGGTCTATTAAAGCAATCCTGCCAAAAAAAAAGTGGATGTTATAGAATTTCGCACAATTGAAATTCTCCTCTTCCCAAAATTTGCATAAACTTCTCATGCTAAACATGATATTCTCAATCAGTTTTACTTTTCTCCGTCTTTCATCAGAATTAAAATTGGAGGGTGTAATATCATGAAGAAAAGCTCCTTTAATACTCGTTCCCGAACTTTCCCACTATAAGAGCATAAAACAAAATCTAGCTCCCCAAACAGCATCTCACCACAAAAGCAATCAGACATTTGAAAATTGAAAACATCTCAAATAAAAAATAAATTACAAAATCATGAACGGGTTGAAAATTTCAATCACACAAAATTGATAGAAATCAATTCAACAATTATCACATACCAAACACTTTGTTTTGTCGACAGATCATCACAAACGAAAAACATAATCAAATGTTTCAAAAATGATAAAGAATAAATTCCAATGAACAAACCTGAATTCGCAGATACAATCTCCGAATGTAGAAATCCTCCAGCCCCAAACAGATCGGCGCATAGCCCTTCCAGAATCAGAGAGCACAACAACATTACATCTCAAAATCGAATCTCACAGACTTTACATTTCAACAGCCATCCACACACACAACACGCAGAATCACAACATAACATACCTGAAGGTTGCTGTGGGCCCACCAGTCTACAATCTTGCGGAAAAAGTCGCGCAGCTGGCCGAATGCAAAGAGGAGGCCATAGCTGAAGTAGGTGGTCAGGGCGGTGAGATAGGGGATCGTGATCATCTTGGAAACGCCGGCGATCTGGTCTGGGGGCGGCGGCGGAAGGAGGATCAGCGCCTCCTTGGATGAGATCCCGATATAGGGAGAGAGTCTGCTAGAGAGAGAAAATGGGAGAGGAGGAACAAGAAGAATGGAGGGAGAGGATTGAATTTGACCAGTACCTCTCTCTATTTACCCAATTATTTGTTTGGTTATTTATTTTATTTTGGTTCGTTTTTTCACAGATTTTCGGAAATTTCTGGTTTTTGGTGATGTATTTCCTATGCGATGGTCAAGTTTGAGGCTTTAAACTTGAGGCTATAAAGTTTAAAACTTGGAGACAAATTTATCAAAAAAAAAATCAATTATTTTTAACTCATTATTTCTTTTAACTCAAATTTAACTTAACTTTAATTCAACTCTTCACTGTCCTTAATATTTACGCGATGGTCAAGTTCGAGGCTATAAAGTTTAAAAATTGGATACAAATTTATCAACAAAAAAAAACAATTATTTTTAACTCATTATTTCTTTTAACTCAAATCAAATTTAACTTTAATTCAACTTTTCATTGTCCTTAATATTATCAATATAATTAAATAATATCAATCAATCATTTTTACATATTACATCTGTTGTAGCACAAATTGTTATTTTTTCCAGAGTAGAATCGAAAAATTCGAACACCGGGTCGTGTCTCACGAGGAAGGCTAGCCGGAATATTTTGTACGTTTATTCAATCACTAATAAAAGAAATAAAATTCCTAAACATTCTAAATTAAATATTGGTTTTGGTTTAATTATCAACTACTCCGAAAATTCAAATTAAGCAATAAAAAAATAGCAAGTAACGAAGAACAATTAGGCTTTGAGAAGCTAGGAAGTCGGGTCGATCCGTTTTGGTTCGAATTGCAATTAATGGGCAAGTGATTGTTCAGCTAAGTGATTTGACTAATCGACACGTTCAAGTACTCATTCTCAATAACTTTTCGTAACAAGAGAACAAACTAGAACGGCAAATTAACAATTCATTTAACTCCTAGGCAATACAATTACGAACAAGCCTAGTTCATACGAGCCTATTTCAACCGACTCCTCCCTTTCGATTCTAAGAGTCGATTAAAGTTGACTAGAGGGTGGTTAACCGACTAATCAAATAGATTCACCAAATTCAATTGAAACAATTGCAAGTTGAAGTGTCACCCTTCAACAATTATCAATACTCAAGCCTGACAGTTGAAAACCCCTAATAAAAGATTAACTCGCACAAATTGAACAATCACGAATATTATAATTGCAAACGAATTCAAAGCATCAATCCCCTATGCCTAGCATAAGGATTTAACTACTTATAATCAATTCAACATCAACAATAATCTCAATCAAAGAACTCATATTTAACGATAAAGTTAAAAGAGAAATCATACGATTGATAAATCTCGAAGTTGAATGTGATAAACAGGCTTGAATCCGAAAGCAATACTGAAATCCAAGTTTAAATCTGTGTTCTACATTGAAAAAGATGAAGAAAAATAAAAAGAACGAGCGAAAGAGAGACGAGTAGGGTTTTTTTTTTTGTGTTCGTCGAATCAGAGATAGATTTAAGTCGCGATCCCGATCATATATATATAGAGGAGCAGATTCCTCGCCGTAAAGGACGTGCCACGGCGTGAAAACTAGCAGCTGCCGTGAGAGGAACTGGTGCTGCGGCGTGCTGGTGTACCGCGGTGTGATGACCTATGGTGCTGCCTTCTCTGGCCAAGCATGGGAGGCACTGCGACAAGAGCCGCGGCGTGAAGAGTTCCGAGTGCGCGGGGACTTGGGCGTGGCAACCTGGGAACTGCTTGCTTCAACTGCACGAATTTGCAACTCAGGTTCGTTCGGGCCCGTCTAGTATCAGAACTTGATTCCGTTTTTTCCTGTGTATTGCCAATGAAATGCTCTACCCACTTGTGTTCACCCGGTCCACTTATCATAAAAAATAAATTCTCCCGAACCTTCCATCCTGCACACCAAAGACGAGAAGAACTAGAAAAAATACCCGAGAAACACATGGAAAACCAAGATAAAACAAGACGCGCAATAAACTATAAAAACGTTAAAATTAACTATAATTAAAAAAATAATCAAAAACCAATTAAATCCATATACAATCATACCAATGCTTGGTTATAAAACATTTTGATTTCGTTTGGATTTTTTGATTTGGTATGATTAATTTTGAAAAATGTGGTAGGGTTAGTTGTTAGTGGGGATTTGAGTTTATATTAAAGTAATATATAGAATAAAAGAATTAAAATTGATTTGATGTAAAAGTAAGAAAAAAATGATGTAAAGTGACAGTTAGTTAAAATCATGTGAATGAATGAATAGTGAATCAAGATTGATGTTGTTTGTCCCATTTTTATTGCATTTTTCGTTATTGTCTTGTCATTCTTTTTCCCCGTTTTAGGTCTTTTCATTAGTTTTTATTAACTTCATGATGAGGGAAAAAGGTGTCCTTTCACAATCTATATATATATATATATAATTGCTAGCCTTTCATTTAATTTTACCTCATAAATAAAACCTAATAAATTTTACCTAATAAATAATACAAATTTTCCAAATACAAAAACCGTTACTTTTACAAAATACATCAATTTTGGACAGTTACAAAATCTAAACTAATGACCACTATTTTATCTAAGTATATCAATTTAGGTTAATTAGCTAAAAATGCTTACTTTTCTAATTTCTTATATAATCATTACTATGCTAACTTAATTACGAATTATTTTTTATAGAAACTCATGATTACATAAGCATGTATTCAGAATATAAATTTTTAAAAAACTTTTTATAAATGTTTATTTGGAATATCTATTGTTTTTTATGATATCACTACAATAATTAATCATGGTGAAAATGGAAAATACAGCACATGTACAACATGGACAAATACACTAACAACAATACAAAATAATTTCACCACATCTGGAAATTGTATCATATAATAGTTATTATTACAATTAATAATTATATTTTACACTAAATGATATGTGAAAGTTACATAAACATAAGAAACTATATTATAAAAACTTTTTGTTCGAGTAATTTATTATAAAATTAATATAATATTTCTTTATCTGCTTAAGCGATTATTTTTTAAATAAATTAATTTTTTTAATGGCATAGTAAAATTTCTTAAAATCGCATAAGCAATTGTTATAATAATTTTAATATTTTTTAGCTAACTAATTAGTCATAGTCCCTTAAAATTTCAAAAAATATATTATTTATTTTATTTTATGCAATCAATATAGTGATTCATATACAATAAAATCGTTATGTACTATTTACTTTAACCAATGATCAAATTTTAAAATATAATATCTTTATCTAACTTATAATTTTAATATCATATGCATAAATATAACTTATAATACCATATGTTTAAAATATAATATCATTATCTAACTTATAATTTAAATATTATATGCATACAAATAACTTATAATATTTTATTTACATCTATGCAAATGCACATGATCGAATATTNAAAAATTCCATTATCATCACATGTAAGAAGAACATTACAACAAAAGTTGTCATTTTATTCTCCGTGGAAACAAATTGCAGGGGTCCCCACACAAAAAGACCCATAGGCCATAATGCATAGACAGGCGATTCCACGGTGTTTGATTTTCTTAAACCGAATGAGCGAACCTAACTGGAAAGGAACAATAGCCAACCATTATTGAATGGAGTACTTTCATATTTAAACTTATTTTGGCACATAAAAATGGGAGAAAAAAACACAAGGCAACATTAAATGAATAAAATCTTCGCCGGCCTACCCATCTACATTTCAAGGGGTAGGACTCTCACATTGGTGCTACCAACAATTTTATTTTTGTTATTTGTCATATTAGATATTTTATCATGTTAATTGTTTTAACTTATCAAATAAATTATCTATTCTTTCAGGCATACTTGTCAGAGAATCTGAAACAGATTGTCTACTTGGTTCTTTTAGGATTAAAGAAATTTTTTAACTCGCATAAATTTTTTATTTTCTATTAGGCTCCGTTTGTTTTGAGGGATTTGTAATCTGTAGATTTCAAATTTACAAGTTCAAATACTCATCCATGTTGGGATGATAATGGAAGTTGGAAGATTTCAAATTCATGCTAGATATTTTTTAGTCATTATTTTGAAGTATTTGAAATGACTCCTCAAACCTAGTCATTTGAAGTCCACTGTTTATCACCGTTGACGACCATGCCGTCCGCGATCATTTAAGTTCATCACCACCGCGAGTCAACACTATTGATGCGAGCTAGACAATTTTTTTGTAATATTTTCAATACATCCATTCAAGGATGTGCAATTACAAAAATTTATATTTTAAAAATTTTAAAATCAAGGGATTTCAAATTCCTCAATACAAACGAGCCTTAGAATTTTTCTTCTAGCTATATCAATAGCCCAATGTTTTTCTAGAAGTGCTAATTAACAGAAAATTGTTTCTTCTACTGAGTCTGAAAAGATATCTTCTAGTTCAATATAAGATTCTTTCTTATAATATATACTATGATGACTATTAGTCAACACATAACTTATAACATATGTAACACTAAAGACTTTGTCTACAGGGTTCATTAAATTGTCTCTTTCAAAATGATGAATGAAGATAAGGTTTTATCTAAATTTGCAGTTTGGATAAACATTCCGAATTTATAATAACCGTGAAGATGAACTTACCATAGGCAAGATTTCCTCTTGCTGCACCTAATATGCAATCTTTTTTATCATTAATTATATCATCAATTAATGTCATTTTTATAGGAATATCAATCCCTTCTTGAAACTCAACTTTAAAAAAAAATTATTGCTCCTAGATGAATTGTTTAATTTTTATTTCTTATAGAAGATGGAATGTTCTCCAAATTTCTTCGTATTTTTGCTTTAGTAATCAAAGGCAGTATATTGTTCCTTTAACATCTCTTATGTCTACATGCAATTCTTGCGTGTCAACAAAATAAAAGCTCTCAATTTGTTTTAAAGAAATTTAACATTGGAATGTTAAAAATTTCTTCCTTTTTGAGATTTAACTTGAATTTTTGAATTTTTGTCAAAACATCATGTTTTATTGCTAAACTAGCTTTAAAACCTTTTCATTTTCATTAAATGAAATTTGTGAAAGATCACTATTAAGACATAGATTTGTTCTATATCTCTGCTTCATTATCCCTGTTGGAATTCATATTCCAAATAGGTTTTTCAGCTGTCTCCACCTTAAGATGGGATCACGAATATTGGTATTCCTCATTCTGAATTTTAATTACGTATAGGAAAATGAATTCAAAAAATATTGATCAGAATATCTATTATCCAACAGGATTTTTCTTTGATACCAGACTCTGATACCAAGATTTTTAGGCGAGTTGATTCCCATGCAGAATTTGTACATATTCAAGAACATGTTAAAGATTGCAATTAAGCAATTATTCAAAAGTAATGAACTGATAATTTAACTTAGAGTTTTTTAAAAGACTAAGCACTTAAAGTAGATGCTTGTTTTTCTGCTTTCCTTATCGACTTCTTAATTGCGGTAATTAAGGAGATTATTTCATTACACCTTAGGAAATAGGCTCTAGTAGTTGCTTGTTGAACATCTGCCCGTGCATGTTTGTAGTTTTTAGCCGAGTGCAGAATAAATCCCGACCTCTGGTTGTTTCTCTCGAGGAAGTTGTTCGGAGCATCGTTCACTATGTAGTCGTCAATTCACATAACTGAAAACAAGGTCCTAAACATGCTACTCGCTAGATTGAGGGTTTGAATTGAGCTAATTGTAACTACGAATTGAAAGCAAGGGAATAAAGATGCAAGATTTAGAGAAAAGATTGGAACTTTGGTTGCACGGAGTATCCATAACTCAAGAAAATGAAAATAAACAAGAGAAAACATGCGAGCAAAGTGATCTTAGATAATCTAACACAAGCTTTCTACACTAAATAATCACGCTTTTAGCAAAGTCGAGACCTTTACACAAGATAATGACGTATGGAATTCCTAACACACTTATGCTGGGGTACATAAAGGTAACGACAAGTCGAGCTAGAACCCTTGGATATCCTGCTGGAAACTCGACCTGTAGGCATGACTGGTCGTACGATCGACCAGAGAGGACATCACTTAGTCTCAAAGCAGACAACATTCTACTTCAGTGGATGTCGAGTTAGTTGCACCATTAGGCAGTCTAATAAGAAAGACTAAAGATAAGAAGGAATCTTATGGGGTTAAGAGTAGTACGTGGATAGGGCCACGTGGCCTAATAGAATTGGGTAGTTCGGGCAGCTTGGGTTGTACTATCGGGCAGCTCGTGCAGTTCAAGCAGCCCATCCGAGCAGTGTGCAACAAGGTATTTTCTCCTTATATAAGGGAATGGGATATGCCTATTATCACATTGCATTCTCCATTATTCCATATATTATTTACTGCACTTTATCTTTTACAAATGCTCATTTAAGCATTTAAGCGTTAGTATTTCCATNTTTTTTTTTTTCGTTATTTTCTATATAGCTATTAGGATGATAAGGGTAATTGAATTTGCACTAGACGAGTGAATCAAGTACGTGCTCTCAAGAATGGGATTTTGCACTTTCGTCGTTATTGTTTTTGTTCACTTGTTACTATTTACAGTTCTTTTGGTTCGGTTCACGAGCCGGTTTTTCGAGCCAGGTTTTGCAAATTTTGAACCTACGGTTCTTATATATTACCTGAATTTCTCCAATTTTTTGTTGGTTATGTTCTAATTAAATCAGCAACCATCATAACAACTAGTATTCGGCCTGTGCATTTGCACAGATATATAAATAAAATATTGCGAGTTATTTGTATGCATATAATGATTAATGATTTTTGCTAAATTTACAATTAAATGAGCTGAAATCTTTATTTTTTAAAAATACGTTTTTCATATTGGATGTAATGTATATTTTGGTATGTATCTTTTGTTGTGAATTATTTGTTATTTATTTAGGAATTTCAAATAAGTTTTTTATTTCCAAAAGAAGTTAATTTAACTGTAACCACAACAATAACATCTACTCAAGTTAAATAGTCAACACATTATATGGTCAACCGTAAGTAAATAAAAAATTTAAAATAATTTTTGTAATTTTGAAGTGATTAGTGTTTTGATATCTAATAATTAAATGAGAGGTTAAATAAATAAGAAATAACAATTTTTCGATGAAAAAAACTATATTGCCACATAGGTATAATTTAATAAGTTTTATTAAATACTAATGAGCCAGCAATTATACATATATATATATATATATATTTAGGGTAATGAGATTTGCAAAAAATATTGGATATTTAATATTTAGTTTTTATTACAGTTATGAAATGAGAAAGAATATGGCATAGTTGATTTGACCGACTATAAATAATATTTATTTTTTATGAGTGATGAGATTTGCAAAAAATATGAGATATTTAATATTTAATTATTATTAAAGTTATGATATAAGAAAAAAATATGGGATGTTGATGCTTGGAATTTATATAAAGAATTTTTTAAAATTTTGGATTCCCGCATCTTTTTTTCAGATTTTCGCCTCCTATTCAGATAATTTCGAAACAGTAATTATCTCAACTTTTGGAATTGTAATTGGATAATTATAATTAATTTTTTTAGTTGATCTTTAATTTTGTTATTTTTGCAGGAATTGACCGGAGATGGAGCATCTGATTTTTTATTTTATTTTAAATTTATTTTTTTGGTTAGTTGTATTTGTTAATAATTAATTTTTTATTTATTTTCATTAATTTCGTTTAGTTTACTATGCATAGAAAAAATAATTTCGATTAAAAAAATAATTAATGAGAACTGTTGAGAGTAATTAATATGTTTAAAAAAATATGGAAACATTTTCATTTTCATTAACTCGTTATAATTGCAGAATTAATTGGTTGTCATTTTTAAAACACTCAACTTTTCAAGAAAATTGAGTTGTTTTTAATAAAGAAAATAAAAAATAAAAACAAATGAAAAGTAACGGAAATTGGCGGGAAAATGCCACCTAGGTATAATTTATGAGGTTTAATTAAATGCAGAAGAGCTAGTAATTATATATATATAGATTTTAGTAGCATAAGTGTTTCACGCTCATTTATAGTCTATTTTCTTGGCAGACTTTACTAATAATTTATGATTATTGTGTGAAATTGATTATCAACCATTATGGGACACAGAGTTATTAGTATTGCGCGCAGATTATATTTTTTTAGGCTAACTTTCGGATCTAGGAATTTTAAGAATCATTATTTTTATAATAATAATAATAATACATCAATTGTATAAATAAATAAATACACCGGTTTCACTTCAAAATATTGTTGGAAGAACAAATTATGAATTTCTAATTGCGAAGTTGAGAAAATAGCACAGCTACAGGCCAGAAAAAATTTATCCGGGACAAGCTTCAATTAAGTAAACAAAACCTTTAGAAAACTAATTCACCCGAAATGAATTTTCCATTTTCATAAGCTAAGTAAATAAAACTTGACAAACTTTTAATTAAAAAAAAAAAAATGGAAAAAACTCTTACTAATTAATTGAATGGGTATTTTATTTTATGACGAAACAAATGTCAATTCTACAATTTGCCGAATAACTGTGTATTCACATAAATTTACACGTACAGGTCGAGATGACCCATCTGTAAAGCATCTTAAGGAATATAAGTACAGATATGTACGGATGAACTGAACTAGTGAATCATCTAACCGAACATCTTCTCTGTTATTGGCTTATGTCGAAATACTTAGGGTTCGAAGGGTAATCATATTCCACTTGCATCTGCATTATCACATGAAAAAATGACTACCACTTGAACAGAAGTGAATGATCAAGAAGACTATATCTAATTCCAAGGAAAAAACTGCAGCTTTTATCTGACTAAAACCATTAGAAATCAAATGCCCCTTCAAGATTCATTTGTTTACCAAACACACCACTCAAACATGGGGTTCGTTTAATAGAGAACAAAAATGTGGAGGGAATATTTGCAATTTTGAGAAACAACTATGCCTTTTCTACAATTTACGGAACTACTGAGACTATGTTTGGTAAGCATATAAGCTAGCTTATAGCTTCTTTGATTAGCTTATAACCTTCCTGTATTCAAATAAGTTTGGTTTGGTAGGACGAGTTTTTTTAAAAAAGCTCGAGCTTTTCAAATAAGTCCATTGAAATGTTCATTTCAGCTAGTTTATCAGCTAATTTTACCAAATACTTTTATCATATAAGCTAGTTTTTCAGCCATAAGTCATAAGCTATAAGCTCGAAATTCACATAAAAGCTATAAGTTAGCTTATGAGTTACGTTTACCAAATACAGCCCAACTTATAAACCAAGTAGAACACAATAACATAAGTTTGCACATACCTTGCCTTCGTCTGAATCTGAATGGCGCTGAGGGAAAACCACTCTCATGTCATTATACAAGTAAAAACGGCGTCGATCTTCACAATCTATGTTGTTATTTGAAGGCATAGAGTTCGGGCCCGATTGGTACTTTAGGCCCGTTTTTGAGCACCTTTTGCTGTGTGGGCACACAAAGCGGAGGTGAAGGGCATAACGTAGAACACCTGAACCTGTGGTGCTCTTGTTAACCTTGGACGGGAAATTTATGGAGTTACCTTCTTTTAGATTGAATGTGATGCCGTTTGTACCATTACTATCAGAACATAAAGTTTCATGTGATGTTGAAAGTGGGGACTCATTGTTTCTTGCACAAGAATCTTTGTGTCCACCTAAAGTGGCCCTTTGGCGAAGAAAGGTCTGATAAGTCCAAACATATAAGCATGTGAGGTTTTTTTATTTACAGTCGGTTGTAAAATAATACAACTCACTGAATAACTAGCATCTTGTATAATAATTCTGGATTGAAATATGTTAGTAGTTCTTGTATTATGAAGATAAAAAATACATATAGTTGGAGGGAAAAAGGAACACCAATCTAAATCGGTTCAATAACAAGTCGATAAAATGAATGGATGAAGAGATTGAGACTTACTGTATTAAGGAATTAAGCAGTGGATTTCATGAAGAGGTTGAATAGTTGGATCAACTTAAAGGAGATTTAAACTGACCTTTGTACCAGCTGGCATATCAGTCAAATCATAGTTGCAAAAGAAAGTGTGGATTGGTGTTCTTTCGGGATTGCTTAGGATCTGTTATAGAAAATTATTAGTCACCAAGGAGTTGTTATTGACAAACAGAGTCAAACTGAAATTTAGTGCATGGAATGTTATCAATTTGACTCCAAGATTAATGATAGCAAAAGCATTCAGCCTAGAATAAGATGTGAAACTTGACATACGCCAGATGGAGCCATCATCCTCCAGTCGAATGGCAATTTAATAAATCTGAAGCTACTTAATTGAAGAAATCATCAATTGAGAACCAAAATCTGAAGGGACTATATTTTCACTCCACAAAACCCATAATAAAAACCACTCCAAACAATCCAAAAGAACAATATATACCTATGTCTACATAAGGATGCTTCATGATCTAATTAAGCTACACTATCTTGATCAAGTCTACCTTGCACGTCAAATTGTCTGTTCATAACAATAGCTCGAAATTCAATAAGAATTATACGAATCCAATCAAAAGTCCAGGTAAAGAAAATAATGGGCTGATACATGATACATTTACCTTTCTCCTGATTCATACATGTTATGTTCACCTCATCAACTTCACCACAAAAGGCCAGTCAATTCGGACAAAAATTGCACATGCACACTGAAGAAATAGTACATGAACATAATAGGAACATCTAATGCACATAATCACGGCTCAGAACACGAATCCCAATTCAGAAGAACAACTGGATGCATAAATTATGAACGAACTAACATTGGTGTTATTTTGTAGGGGCAAAGATAAAAGGACAGTCGGAGAGAGAATACCAATTGCAGCCGCCCTTTCATAGGTATTCTAAGACGGCCTTTCTCGTCCGAGGAGCCGTTAACACTGAGACTTCTCTTTAATTTTGGACCTTCACATTTGTTTGAAGACACGCTTCTGGACAAATCTATAGACGAGTAGTACAATAAGCAATTATCACCATCCACACTCGTTACGGTAAATGGAAGCTTCTGTGGGTGAGGTGCAAATTTTCCTCCAGTGATATTCAACACAGCCAAGAAACCATCGATTTTCTGCAGAAAAAACGATATGCCCGAAAAAGAAATGGTTGTAAGTCGTTTGAACCACATTCAAGTACTGAAAATAAAGAGGATCTTAATTGAGAATTTGAAATGTACAAAAATATAATTAAAAAAAGGGCACCTGGCTGACTATCCCTGAAGCTAATCTACCAGATAACAGTGACTCCTCAAACGAACCAACTAAAGACCTTCTAACAGATAATCCACTCAAAGATCTGCCTAATTTGACACTTTGGCTCGTAAGTGTTGGATTATGACCTTGAACGGATATCAACTGATCCAAGTTCGTCGGGAAATTCTCATCCTCAAGTCCTTTCCTTAAAATGACTCCATTTTCGACTTCACAAGAAGAAAGCAAGCCTGAAACAGTCACCTCCAGGGATCTCTCCACATCCTTAAAAGTTATACTCTCGTCAAACTCAAGTTCTCTATAATCTCTTGTCCTCCCACAAAATCTCGGCCCAAGAGGAGATAGAGACAGTGGTGGCGAAACAACTGTGTCCCGTAATAATAATATATTTCCTGAGCTATTATTATTATTCAGGGAGGGCTGAAGTGTTCCACTACAGCACGCCATACCGTAAAACGCTGAGCCATTATCGAACAAAGGTCCGTCTGTGGTTAGATGCAAATTGGTTCCAATGTGAGCCTTTTTACACTCTTTCAGATTCGAACCTAAACTACTATGGTTTAACAAGTTCCCAATTTCAAGAGGTTCGCCTCTAAACTCGTCTAGCAACAACATGCCATTCAAAGGAGACAACAGTCGTTTTCTGACGAATGAACTTGAATTCTCGTTCGATGTGCCATTTCCAAAAGACAGGCTGTTGGGTTGTTTGTTTTGGCCCTCGTTTGGCTCGAAACCCACAATTCTTGAAACGGGAGTGTGAACGTTATTCACACCATGATGAGCCGAAAAGTGGTTTGTGCCTATGGAGTCAATTCTCAATTTATGCATATTTCCAACACTATCCTTATGCAAACTGATTAAATCGGATTCTTGTGCATGCCATTCTCTCGGCCCAGCAAACTGAGAGGGTACATGCATCATCAATGTGGATGCTGAGACTTCTTCAGATAAATTTCCTGAGGAAATTTGAGGCAGACCCATGTGCCTAAAATTAGCACTTAATCGGTTTTTGTTTCTTCTAAAAGTTTACGACTCAAAGCACAAACTACGCAGGGTTATTGGAAGAGTGAATTAGGTGAAGTAAAGAACCAAAGTTATTTCTTCACTAAAGTTTATCAAGATCGACATTGTATTTTGATGCACATTTCAAAATTTCAAGAATGTGACCCTTTATTTTGTAATGGACAAAGTGCTGTTTATCCATCATCAGTACACAGGGGAGACATTCCAGCTGGAGACCCTTCAGACAAGCCAGCAGCCAAACTCAAACACAATGCGAAATAAGAAGCAGAAAATGTAGCATAATAAGCATTGCCTTCTCGGTCATACAACGAGAAAAACCAGGAAATCATTTATTCACCCGGCAAGATTGCAATCAATCCTGAGAAATGAAATTCCAGAGCATTGGTTGATCATGCAAAGTAGATAAAATAATAATAATAATAATAATAATAAAATCAATATGAAACAAACACAAACAGTGCAAAGATGCATACAGATACTATGTAAAAAAATAAAGAAAAAAAAATCAAAGTTCAGCATCACTATCAAAGTAGTTCCAATCAAAAATTTTCAGTCTTCGTGATAAAGGTCTTGATCATAAGCAAGCTCGCAGGATTTGCTAAGTAACATCAATAAAAAAAAGAAAGAAAAAAAAGGAAAACAAAGACCCGCAATCGCCTCAAGGTAATTTGGATAGAAACATTGTCTTGACTTCTAATTACCACCAAAATTCATATTTGAAGAAAATCAAAGGGACCCATGAAAATTTCTGCGCTCAAAACTGCAACAATCAGAAAGACATCAGCAATTCATCTTCATCCCAATATTAATCAACATTCTTTCACAATGAAAGACAACGCAAAAAACGCATAAACCCACATAATCAGTCCACAAAAAAACGTCTGAAATTCAAGAGGAACTGATGGGATTAGCATCAAAAGGCACCAGATGGTAACCAGTTAAAAGAAAAAAGAACATTTAAAAGATATTCAATATATCCTGAAAAACCCACCAGTGAAGAACTTCTTCTGAATATCAACTATCTCAAAAATACAAAAATTTATCAGCACTGAGTTATTCTTTCCTGCACGTAAACGGTAAGTTATTGGGTTTATTATATTGGGATTCAACCTTGCAATGACTATATTTTGTTAGCGGCCACTCGCATCTATGCTTCTCTATCCTCCTATTCTCCTTTGATGTCTCTATTTTTGGGTGAGTAAAAATTTTCTGAGGCCTTCATCTTCAAGATATTCAACCCATTTTTAGTGAAATGGTAATAAATAGTTGGACAATTTAGATTTACAAAATTTATTTTTGGATATTGTAAATGAAAATGTATTAGACATCATATTTTAAGTTTATAAAAATAATAAATTTGTAATGAAGTATACATATT
>BKCP01007182.1:1874517-1900863 GCA_008636005.1 Striga asiatica | reverse complement strand
AAAGTTGAACATTAATTTATATTGATTTTTTTTTTTTCTTATGAATTGATTTATATGGAGCTTTTGATTTTATATGGATTTCTTGTGTTTATTGTTAGTTGAAAGATTTTTTCATGAATGAAATACAACTAAATATATTGAGTTTTTGTCTTCTGTCTATTGACTTTTCATATTTGTTTTTAGTTGTGGGGTATTTATAAAAATACGCATAAATGTACATAAAATGATATGATGTTTGCACTTGTTAAAAATGATAATAGAAGTTACATATTTAAATATTTAATGTGGAAAATAGAAAGAGTTGTTATGATCCTCTTATATATAATTTTCGAATGTGTTGAGCCTAAATAACAGGCTCGCATGATTCATGATCCTATGTGGTAAAATTTCATGCTTCATTATTTGGTTTGAATATATTTTAATTTGTATCTTTTTCAGTTTTACATATATAATATATCTAATTAATCATCTCTTGATGAGCTTCGATTTGACATCCATATTGTTATAAAATAAATAAATTATGTTTATCTTTACAACAATAATAACATTATTTTTCAATATTAATTAATAAATAAAATTATTTATCAATTAATATAATTATGTTTCAAGTAGTTGTATGATATAAGGTAGAAAATTATTATAATATAATATATGTAAGTCACACAAGTAACAAGTATCACTCTTACATATATAATATTATATATTTTTTTGTAAAAAGGTATTTAAATTTTAAAATATTTTTTCTCATTAATTTTAAAATTTAAAAATAATTTTTTCACAAGCACTCGCGAGTGTTGTACTAGATTAGTATAATATTAGTGTGCTACACTAGTGTTTGATAAAATAATTAAATGTACAACAAAAAATGAAAGAAAAAATGTTTATATATTTTATTGAAGTTGGAAAAATAAATAAGGAACAATATATAACAATTTATAATATACACCTAAGTGAATTAACAATATTATTTTAAATTCTGAAAACTAATTTATATACATCATTAGTTTTATTTATAATATTTTTATTTAACACACATAGAAAAATAATATGGACAAAACACAAAAATTGAAAAGTAAGATAATATGCACATTATAGAAAGAAAATAATAAATACATTTATATGGAATAGTTTAAATAATATGGTAATCAAAAATCCTAAGTTAATTGGTTTAAAAATTTAGTATTTTTTGTCATTACACACTATAATATTTTGCCACATAAAATTACGAAATGCGCGAAACTTCAACTTAAGCTCCACACGTTTTGAAATTATATATAAGGGGTTACATATTTTTAACCAAAAAACACTCGTAACAGCAAAAACTTTGGTGATAAGAATAAGGGAATGTTTTATTTTAAACGATTTGACACTATAATCACACACATATCTAAATCTAATACTCTGTTTACATCTTAGGGTATTTGTATAAATCAAGATATGGATCCATTGTCATCTTCAATCCGTGATTGGTGATAAGGTTCTTAGGTTTTTATTTTATTTTATTCTTTTTTTCTAAATGATAATCAAATTTGATACGCATGCCATTTTATATAATAGTTAGATATGTAAGACCAACTTTTTTTTAGACGATAGCATTTTATAGATAAAATACATACATGCAGGAACGGATCCAGAAATTAAGAGTAGATTGTGCTACAATTTTAAAATCTCGTTTCACAAAAATCACATGATATTTTTTCTTCAAATATTTACTGAAATTGTGCTCGATGAGTTTTTTTATGCTCATTTTGCACCGTATTTGATGTACTTTCACTAGTTTGACGTTGATCCCGTTTTCTAAAGAATGATGATATCAACGAGATTTTTCCTTTCTTGGCCGAAGGTTGGTTTTCCATGTGAATTTCTAAAAATTTCACAATACAAATAAATAGATTTTGTATATCACATAGTTATTAGCAAAATGAAATGCCTACACATCACAAATTTATATCCAACTATGATATACAACAACCACACTAGAGGATAAGAGATTAAAACACATACACACACACACACACACTACTTCGTACACAATCAACAAAACAAGATTTGCAACTAAGATCCTAGCAATATCTATTAAAACCATAAATAGCTCAATCAAAATGAGAAGATAGACAAAGACAATTAGACAAATAAAATAATATCTAATAGGGGGGTTTAAAATTATAGCTTAATATTAAAGAAGAAATTAAATCATCGTCATAAAAGTAGCTCTTGTTGAATAATTTTTTTTTCTTCTAAATTCATTGTTTTAGAGTTCAGAGGAAGGGCATGACCGTGCTAATTTATTTGATTAGAGTTTGGTGTATATTATAGATAGTGAATTATTTTGATGGGTTAGTAAGTTAGTTTATTGGACTGAGCTAAAAACACAATATTTTTTTTTTTTCAAGATAATAGTTGTTAAAGAAAAAAAAAATAACAAGCCTGGGATGGATCCGTCCATGCATATATACAAACTAGAATAAAACAAGTAATAATCGAATAGTAGCTAGAGGATATCTCAAACGAAACCTAAACTACCATAATACACCCATAATCTCATTAGTAGAGAATACACGACTCCTAGAAAGAAAAATAACACCTAAAAGAAACACATAGAAAACACATGACACACAAACTACAACTAGCATAACTAGAATACTGTCTACCCCACTAGCCTGCCAACCCCGCCAAACCACCACTACTCGAAACACCAAAGGCTAGGGGTGGGATTTTATACCCGAGAACCGGAGAATCGAACCGGACCGAACCGAAAATAACCGGTTCGGTTCGGTTATTTAAAATAAAAAACTTTTTTTTTCAGTTCCGGTTATTTTTTGTACAAACCGGTTCCGGTTCTCGGTTCCTTTCCAAATGTTTGTGCATTAACCGAAAAACCGACTATATACATGAAATATACATGTTTTCTATGTTTACATATATAAATCGGTTCCGGTTCTTGGTGTATATTATCGGTTCCTCATTTTTCTTTTCGTAGCAACAAGAAGAAAGTTCAGTAGACCAGCCTGAGTGATTAGTTTGGGAATGGCCGGTCTAGGGGAGCTTAAACTCGATATCAACGTTTGACCTAGTTAGGCTTAGGCAACTCGGGGTACATGTCGACTTGATAGAAGGCTTGGAGGTCAGGCTTCTCCAGGAGCTCAGATAGATGAGGAGACCTCATGACCAGAAGGTCATGAAGATAGAGGTCGTGGTTATGACCTGGTTAGAGAGTCCGGGCAAGTAGGTCGCGAGGTCGTTCAGGCGACCTAAGGCAAAAGGAATAAATGATAAGATTCTAAGCATCACCATAGCTTCACAAAAATGTTCCCATTTCATATTTTCCAACTCACCTTCCATACAGTTTCTTTGGCGCCAAATAATTCAGCACGACCATGATAAGGCGAATTCTTGCAGGATTCGAGACTGGTTATAATGTTTTTCTTCACAATCCACAGTACAAGTACTGCAACTAAATAATATCAATCACATGCATAATTAAAACAACTAGCTTTGAGATCTGACACCTTTTTTTTTTCTTTTTTCTTTTCCGAATCAAAATAATCATTCAAAACTACATATAGTCTATGCATTTGGATGAAATGCTTTGGAGCTAATGATAATGAGTCCATAACAGCAGTCACTGATGTTTAGGTAATCCAGATAAATCGAAGGATTACAGCAGTCACTGATGTTTAGGTAATCCAGATAAATCGAAGGACTACAAATCCTCAGTATTTCCTATTACAAAAATTCAATCAGATGTAGTCTTTTGAAATCCTTTGCCCAAATCCTCCGATCAAATGTAAATCCATCCGCACAAATGGACCTAAAGATGTTATGAACACCCTCTTCAGAATCATTGTATTTTCTTAAGAAATTTCATAGCATGGATGTAATTTCTGAAATAGAAGCAAATTTCAGGGGGGACGCATAATTTTGAAAGATAGCTAGAACTTTTTGGAATTCAGTGTAGCTTTATATTATCATCGGTCAAATACGGAAGGCAATCATAGGACACAGAAACTTGAAGAGTTTTACCAGTTTACTCAGTTTTCTGCAAAAGACATTGTGTTTATTTGGAAACCAAAACATTGGACTGGAGAAAGGCAAGTCGATTTCTTGTTAAATTCAACTTCTCTTCTGCTTCTGCTGCTTTTTCTCGAACCCCACGCACAATATCTTCAGGGGCTTTCTCTACAAACTGTAAACAAAAATCATGAGAATGTGAAGGGACCGTAGGCATAAATTATTACCATAAGAATTTAAAGAGAGAAAAAGACAAAATATATTTAAAACAGAAGCAAAGGTAATTCTATACAATGAGCACAACACAGCTTGTACTCATACAGACTTCGCATGTGTTTCGATATTGTATATTATGGAGTCATCCACAATTATATACAAATGGTGTATTGACACATTACTTACAATAAATACACTTGGGACATGTGTCAAGTATATCGATTCATAGATCGCTCTCTTGGGGAGCCATCGACTCCATAGGAATATGCGAGTGTGTATTATGTAAGTCGGTGATCACCAACTAGGGATGTTCATTGATTTGAACTTTAAAAAACTTCCGACTTTCTCGAATTAACATTTTGAAACTGAACTCAAAATTCAAAACCAATTCAAAAATCTAACTGAAGATAGGTCCACAATCCATATGTACCAGATTCAAAACCAATAATTTTATAATGAAATTTTAAATTTCACCTCTCTTTCTTTTCTTCTCCATTTCCACCCTTGATACAATACCCAAATCAACATTAAAAACAAATTTTCTCGAATTCGCCTCGCGTTAGTACCAAATCTTGATTTCATTTAAAATTAAAAGCTCTTGTTTCGATTTTTGGGAATCTAGTTCAAAACAAATTTCCAACCCATTCAAGGAGGAAGAAAAAAAAAAAAAAAAGATGAACAAAAACCCCTAGGCTAGATAAATACATACATAATATAATTTATTAATTGTGGGCATAACTTACGCTGGGAGAACTTAGGCGAGCCATGAGTCCATCATATTCGGTTTGCATCTTAGAAAGGCGCTTTGTAAGCCGCTGAACTTCAGCAGAGATATCGACCATGTCAGCAAGGGGAAGGTAAGCCTCCAAACCTTCACTCGCTACAAGATGCACCGATTGATTGGCATCACCTGCTCATTATTTCATTAAAAGAAAAATAATTAAACAATGGATTGATGGAGAGCAGTTCATAGCTCAGTATAAGATGTAAAGAAAAAATCTATGGTATAAAATGGAAACGAAAATGGCTAGTTTTATGGGATACCAGGGACAGATTCGGAAAAACTGATGTTCTGTAAATCGAGTTTTGAGAGCAGAGCCAAAACATCTCTTTCTTTCTGCATAGATGATCATGACAAGGAATCTTATTTTCCTGACAACAGATAGCATTTTTAAGGGCATCAACTGCACCGATGAGATTACATCTAGACACAGATAGAAAAGGATAATTTTGACAAATAATACAGAAGCTTTGCCCAATAATTTGGACTCAAGTATGATTAGAGTACTTTAAAAAAAATCACCCTAAATTCAACCCATGAAATGGACAGGGTACCTTGACAACATAACAAAACAGAATGGGAAGAGAAATAGGAGAGACTAAAATAAGGAGCATTCAAAACAACATCACATCAAGGTGTCCTGCTTTCTTTTACCATTACTTTTTAAACAGGCGGAAGTTAACGTGTCATCTCTTATTTCTAAAGCTCACGAATGCTTTCACCTATAATATGCAAGTACAAAAGAAGCATCCTGTAAGCTCATTCAGAAAGTCGCTCGCTATATTCTTTAGATTAAGTCCATAAAATCTCGAATCTCAATATTTCAGACCATTCAGGACATGGGACAGATAAATCTGCACTTCAAGTGAAAGCAAACAAATCATTGAATAATTAGTCCAGTATTACACTGAAAAAAGTAGCCAAATTGGTCAGCTTACAGAGATGTATTGGATGACTTCTGAATTTGCAACAATAATTAGTCCAGTATTACACTAAAAAAAGTAGCCAAATTGGTCAGCTTACAGAGATGTATTGGATGACTTCTGAATTTGCAACAATAGACGCAGATATACGCCGTGCTGGTTCAACTGAGTATTCTGCCCGAGCATTGCGGATTGCTCTCGTCTGGGATCACACAGAAAATATGCAAAAAAAAAAACTACCATTTAAGTAAATCTTTCATAAAAAAAAAAAAAAAAAAAATTACCAAAGCCTGTAAATTTTCGAACTTCTTGATGGACTCAGCTTGCCTTGGAAGTGAAGTAAGTGGCCAAGCGGATATAATAAGAGCTTCTTTTCTGTTGGGTAAGGACTGTCGGGACAAAATATAGAGGATCAGACTGGACAGAACATTCTCAACAACAACAACAACAACAACAACATACCCAAGGAGGTTGTTTCTGTAGCGACCCAAGGTGCATTACGCCGTTTGATATATATTTTTTTTTCTAGAAACTTCACTAATAGAAGAAGCACTAGAATTTAATTGAGCCATTTTGATCTAGTCCATTATTAGCACTATGCCAGAACATTCTCAATTCAGGAAAAATAAAATGACAATTTTTTCGTAGAGAACTAGAAGCATCAAGTTGACCTAAGCTGATACTCGCCAACTAAGCCATTAGTATATTCAAGCCAGCATATCATATGGTACTAATGAATCACCAGACTTGGAGGTTCCAGAGAAATATAGAAAACATGAGTTATTTTGTCTTTTGTAGTTCACTGTACATTGAGTAGTTATACAGGCTTAGAAAAGTGTACTTTACCAATATAATTAATTAAGTTCTATTTAGGCTCCTCAATACTTGGGCTATCAATAGAAAAAGTCAACATGCCAATCCATATGGCGCATAACTGATGTTGGAAAAAGATAATGACGCCTAAGCTGTGTAGAATTACAATAACTGGATGCTATTTTGAGAAATCAAAGAAGATAAGCTACCAAGATAGTAAGGAAATATAATATTGTTTTCTTAGCTCCAAATAATTAGTGGATAAATGTGTGAGCAGATTTGAGATATTCTATACAAACTTGAGCCTTCTATACCTGCCAAAGCACTTCAGTTACAAATGGCATGAATGGGTGAAGTAATTTCAGTATATTCTCAAAGACATACAACAGTACAGCCTTCGCCATTAGAGCAACCGGATCACCCCCCGACTGATAGAGTCGAGCTTTACTTGCTTCGATATACCTAAGAAGAATAAGAATAGAATGAGTACGACAAAAAGGAATAAACATAATAAAGATAAAACCGAAGCGCTGGAGGATGAATATTCTGATTGCTAAAACCGCATAAATATGTAACATTCAAAAATTGAAAAAGAAAAATGAAAAGGAGAAGGCCCAAAAGCAAACCAGTCAGCAAAATCAGCCCAAAAGAAATCATATATTTCTCTTGCAACGTCTCCAAAAAAGAACTTGTCGTAACTCATGGTGACAGCATCTATTAGCAAATGAAGTTTTGATACCTGCAAATTGTGTCAATTGAAAAAGTAAAAAGAAAATGCTTGTACACCATAACCATATCAGGATGCTATCTTACCGCCCAGCATTCTGGTAGAGGTAGCTTGGACAGTTGCTCATCTGTATCAAACTGCAAAAACAACAGTAGCAGCACACTTCAAAAGAATGTACAATTTTTTAAATGTCATTACACAAAAAGAAACATAAGGTAGCAAGTGAATGAATCACACAAAGGATATTGGTATTATGATATGAATTATTGGATAATTACAAAAATTTTGGGGTATCTACTATATAAAATAAAATATCTAGAGAAACTTCAAAACTAGCAAAAATGATGATGATGATGATGATCATAATAATAATAATAATAATAATGTTTATTTGATAAACACCTTCCAATCATAAACAGGCTAGTTATCACATTAAATTTATGGCAGAACAAAACCATTACTATTCTTTCTTATCTTTTCATTTTATTTTTTTGGCTGTATATTGTAATTACCCCAAACCTCAGCAGAAGTTTCTGTAATTATCTAACTGATACTATATGCGGAGATTGGGAGATGAATACCTAAATACCACAATGTCTAAATGTCTGCATACAATAACAAATATGGCATGTGCTTCTATCCTCAAGTTAGATACCCATAAAGTTTAAAAAGCAACTTAAGGAGATTAAGGTCCTTATAATTTCAACGAATATGGATAGTGGGTAAATATGAACCTCCCACCACAACCTGGCACATGTAAAAGCATACGGTTTAGAGATTAATGATCTGCGAACTTACTTTTCCAGAATCATAGTACTTCACATAGCTATAAAATAGAAAGTATGTGGCCACAATGAACACACTATTTGCTAATCAGGAAAAGGAAGAGGCCAAAGAAACCTTAAATTCCTGAATAGCTTCCCATGCAGATATGTCACTTTGTTGAGGCAAGCTCTGCAATACAAACTTGCCGGCATTCCACAGTTTATTGGTGAATGCTTTGTTAGAATTCAACCTCTCAGTTGATAAATTTAGATCCTGAAACACAAAAAGAACAAACAATCAATAAGTTATACAACAGAAATATTTGGGGCTGAACGCATCTTATAACATAGTTGTGACAACTACTGACAACCATGAAATGGCAATATCATTGGACAATGGCTCCTTTAGGCCAAATTTTCATAGATGCAAGGGAGAAATCTAGAGAGTGACAAACCTGACCAGCAGTTCCAAGAGAGAGAGTAAAACGCAGAGCATCGGTGCCATACTCTTTTATCGTATCAAGTGGATCTATAACATTTCCTAGGGTTTTAGACATTTTACGGCCCTGAAAGATTGTAAATTACAAATCTGAAATACTTCAGCTTGAAGAAAGGATTAAATTTGCAATGGAAGTAATAAAATGTGCAAAGTTTATAATAAGACAAGACAATCATATCCAACTTCTTCGTGTTCAACATTAAATTCAAAAACTAGAAAAATTTAGTGCAGGCACCAAGACTAGCAGCCTACTGTTTGAAAACGTAGACTCATACAAAAAAGAAGTACCATGAAAACATTTCAAGTTAACCATAAATAGCTGAGCTTTATAGGCTACCTCATTTGAATTAGATTAGATGGATGGGAATTAATAATGTTACAATGCCAATTGTGAACAAATCAGAAATATTGCTTTTTCATTGACCTCATGACAGGGCAACATAAGATAGATACCATCAAAGAAGCAAGCAAGAGAAAGAATGGGTAAAAGGAGTAGCAGATATCATTACCGATAGGACACACAAAGTAAATTACAACTAAAAATTAAGAACCTAAACAGACCAAGATATAAAAAGTTATGACACGAAAACTTCAGAAGAGTCAACTGAACACTTGATTTCTTCAAATATCTCTTGCGGCAATATCACCTGCCAAATTGACAATTTCCTGAAGAGCCAATCCAATTTACTATTTAGACAAGTGCTTGGTTTCTTAGTCTTGAGTTCTTTTCTTGTTGACAAATGTTCCGCTGAATTTTTTTATCTAAGCTATTTGCAAAAAGTTTGATGTTAGTATTCTTTAATATATCTTAATAGTGTTGGTTGTTCTCGTAAAAATGAACTGCCAAATATACCCTATACTATTAGACAACATCTAGGGTTATGAAATTTGGATATAAATGTAAGGGAGTGACAACAGATTAAATTTAGTACATTTACATGATGCATCATATGATATATCCTCTTCTGCTTTATTAATGTAATTTTGATATTCATGTTGAGAGTTACAGTAGGTACTAATTTCAATACATGTTACATGATTAATAAATATATTCTCCTTTGCTTAAGTAATGGAAAAAATTGAGTATATTCTTCAGCACAAATCCAATAAAAACAAAATTTCATATCACCAAAAAGAATAATTAATGATCATGTGCCCTTTGATATTCATGTAGAGAGTTCCAGGTATTAATTTCAATACATTTTAATTGATTCATAATAAAATATATTCTCGTTTGCTTAAATAATGGAAAAAACTGAATACACTCTTAAGTATAAATCCCATAAAAACAGAATTTCGATGACCAAAAAGAATTATTAAGGATCATGTGCATCACATGGGTACCTTCCTAGTATTATAATGAAAATGACTTAAGTAATTGTCTGAGAAAGACAATACATGCTTACTCAGTTTCAATTTATGCATGCCATACATTAAGAAGTTTAAATTACTTATAGGCGAAATGCAGTATCGATATATAAAAGCATGATCATGTCATCAAAGTCATTGAGCAAACAAGAGTTCGAGTTATTTGAAAGAAGGATAATCTTTTGTAACAAACAGCTCGATTATGGTGAGAATGTCACTTTTGACTCACTTGAGAATCTCGGATAAGTCCATGAAGGTAAACATTTGAAAATGGAACTGTCCCTGTGAATTCTATTCCCATCATCACCATTCTTGCCACCCAAAAGAATAATATGTCGTGCCTGTTCAAATGGGGCAGCTCTTTTATCTTTAGACAATAAGAAATAGAATCCTCATTTTAAGGCAATGAACTTACTCACAAAAAGTATCAAAGTAACAACAGGCCTTCTTAGAGGAAGGTTAAAGAACACCAATATGTTGGTAAAGAAACAATTTCAAACTAGTGGGTGGATATGGCATAATATAGTACAACATGAAGCATCAAATAATGCAAAGTGCAAAGGAAATCGGCCAGAGAAGGAATGATGCGATTCAATTTTCTAGGTATGAAAAGTACTGCCATGCCAAATCCAGATGTTCAGTCGCCAAGATAATAGTTAAAAACTAAACAGAAATTTCTTTATCAAATTATTTTTCTCGGTGGAGGCAAAAGTCAGTAACAGAGAGGGACAAAGAAGTGATAAAGCCTCTTCCATGTAAAACACTGCAGCAGCCATTTTTTCCCTAAATAAAATTTCAGGGAAAATAAAAAGTTATGCATTACTCTCCATGTATTTAAAAACTCGAACTATTATTTATTTTTAACAGAATGAAATGCATGCCAATAGTTTTTCAATTACCTGACCCATTCTTTATCTCAATCGCATTGTCACTAGATAAACATAAAGTAAATAGGAAAATCCATAAGTGGCAAACTACATACCCGGTTTCAAGAACTGATGTAGGGTAAAACTTCTTAAAATCTTCTGCTGACACATCCGGCCAACCAAGAGTGCTGAAAGGCCACAGTGCACTAACGAAAGGAAACATGATGAGTTCAGTGATCAGTTACTTTAAGTCACTTGGCATGTTATCATCAATGTTTTGGACAGCTGAACATTCAGCTACCAGCCTACCAAGCATCAACTCAACTATGACAATGAGATAATACTAGCTTGTTATTTAAGGAGTAATATAGAAAAAACATGCAATTAATTGAGAACTTCAGTTTGATTTAACTGGCATCCCCGAATTTCTGGCATACAAACAATGCTATTCAGTCCACATATGCGATCATTAGTCGTAAAAAATACCCAGTATCTTTGCATTTCTTTTTCTCCCAGCAGGCCAGAACAAAATGATTTTTTTTTTTTCTTGCAACGGTTGATGTACTATGTTAAAGAAAGACTCGGACCACTTACTCGCCAAATTCTAGATATATAATGGTATCAATACAAACTTACCATGCATTTACCGCTAAATCACATCCAATGGTTAATGGCCATAAAGCTGATAATGCAAAGTCAAATTATACCATTTTTTCTCAACTCATTAATACTTATTTATATATATCATATTTCATTTTTTTTTTTACTCGAGCCAGACATTTGTTTGCAAAAGCATACAGCAAATATATAAGGAGAAAACGGGCAGGCTAAACAGTAACCTCGAAAACCAGGTATCAAGAACATCGGGGTCCTGATATATTTCAACGTTTTTGCCATACTTCTCATGAGCTTTTTGAAGAGCTTCCTCAGTGTTCCGAGCAACTATGTAATCTTCTTCACAATCTTTGCCCACTATGTACCAAACTGGTATGCGATGCCCCCACCATAGTTGTCTGCTTATACACCAATCCTTGATATTTGACAGCCAATGATTATATATCTGAACCATCAAGTACACAAGTAAAAATGCAACACTAGCTGCAAACAAATAATGACATTTTTAATTTCCAACTAAAATAAATCCAAATAATGTATATAGAGATGATCACGCTTTAAATTCTCCTGTTGTCTGCTCAATATATGAGGAAACATAAAAAACACTAGCCATTTCAGATGCTAGAAAAAGAATCAACAAATCAAGAAAGGCAAGGAAAAAAGTTCAGATAATCTAATGGCGTAAAAAAAATTATTAACTTGAGGTTCTGGGTCTACTATAAAACCCCCCCAAGGTTACTAAAATTTACAAATAAATAATTAATTTATAAACCCTTGAGGTTTAATCTATATATATATATATATATATATAATTAAAAAAAAACTGATTTATATGGAAGTTAAATAATTTAGATTTATATTATACATTTACAATTTAGATTTATATTATACATTTACATATGGTCAAAATCTTAAAATATAATACACACTTTATCTAATTTAAATTTTTAAATATCATATTCGTACATATAATAGATAAATTTTTGTTTTCATCTGTGCACATGCACAAGATCGAATGCTAGTATTGCTTTCCCTGATGGGGGTAATCTGAATACTTCTACAGATGTGTAGGGGATTTAAAAATGTTTCTTTTTTGTCTTTGGAAGAAACATTAGATGAAGTCAAACTCAAAGTTTCGTTTGAAATTCTCAAAAACTCCGCTTCCTTTTATTTCTTTAATCTCCCCTAGCAGAAAAGACTCCCAAAAGCATAAATGAAGTGCATTAGAAAAGACAATTAATACTATGTACCTTCTCGAATCTTTCAGGCATGATAGTTAATTCCCCTTTTTCAACTGCTTGGAGAGCCTTCTCAGCCAAGGGCTCCATTGTAACAAACCACTGTTTGCTTACTAAGGGCTCTATTATCTGAAAAGTAAGAAATCCACATAAGAAATGGGGATAAAATGCAGATATTCAAGCAAACATTATCCAATTTTCACACACCTCTCCACCTCGCTGAGATCTGGGAACTCGTAGAGTGTGAGGCTCCTTTTTGACAGCTAATCCTGTCTCCTCAAGCGCTGACCAAAGCTTCTTTCGTGCCTCAAACCGGTCAAGACCACTGAACATTGCTTTATGTAATTAGAGAATATTAGGCCAGGATATGAATTCCTTTTATCAATGCTGAGAAGTTTAAGTTTGAATTTTCACAGATACCAGTATAACCCAGCAACATCATTTAATGTCCCATCTTTATTCATGACACTAAGAATGGGAAGACCAAGCTTCCGAGCAAGAAGGTAATCATTGTGATCATGGCCAGGGCTTATCTTCAAGACACCGGTTCCAAAGTCTTTATCGACATACTGCATAGTTGACGTGAAAGTAAATTTAAACCAGGACATCCTGTACAATGAAAGCATGAACAAAAAACTAGATTCTACATAAGAAATAGATACTTACCTGATATGCAATTAACAAAATAAGAAATTGACAATAATTTGAAGTTTGAACTCAAGCAACACATCCATCAGTTTAATATATTAATAGTTCATAACACACACATTTAACAGTTGAACTATTTTTTTGTGGCAAATAATTTAGAGAGATCAACTATGTCAAGCAAACAACACTGGGTCGTGTAAGAACCCTAGTGCCAATCAGATTTCTAATTTTATTTTTATATTTTTCTAGATGTGCAATGTAGGTATCCTGAAGGATGGATTAAATCGTGAGAAAAGATCGTTTTACCTTATCAGCAATAATAGGCACATGTCGACCAAAAGTCATAGGTACAATAGCCATCTTTCCAATGTACTTAGAGTATCGTTCGTCCTAAGAAACATTAAATACATATTAGAGAATGATACCCCCAAATTTCAATAAAATGACCAGAAGCAGCAACAAAAATATGACTACTACTTAATTGTTTTAAAAAGAAAAAATGACAAACATTGTAAATAATGGACTGAGATAACTTGAGTATGCTTATTGTAGAAATATCGGGCAAGAGCCAAGCATGTTTAACCAACAGCTATGCAGTCTAATATAAGTAATTCATTTTAAAAACTTTTGCTTGCTAGCTTTCCAACTGGACTGGAATGGAACTACCGACTTTCGCCAAAGAGGATACCTAGCTAGTCCGAAGGCTTGTTAGTATTATCTTACTGCAGCAATTTTGCTCATATATAAATGAAATGACAAAGAAACTGAATATTGTAGGCGTCTAAAATGTAACACTCCACTAGTTAACATGTTTTAAAAAATAACGTGGATTCTCATTCCACTGTACGAATCCAAAAAAATACTGAAAATCAACCTAGTCATTACTGAACATGATCAAATATTCCAGTCTCAACAACGGCATTTATGTTAATGTTATGATGTATCGTGCAAGAAGCCTCACAATTTTTATGGTCCTGATGTGCTACCATCAGCTTGTCTCAATATAGTAAAACTTTCGTATTCAAAACCCATCAGACAATTGGGAAGGGATTATTTAGTATCACCCTCTATGTGACTCAACACATCTTTCAGAGCTGCTCTTCACAGTAGTCAAGTTGTTTAAGGCAAAGTGGTACAAGGGATATTATGACTGCATGAATTTGTTCCCAGGTTAGAATTATACTTTCTATTTGGGAACTAGATATTGAAAATAGTCTCCTCCTCTCACGTGCAATAATGTTAACATGAGAAAAACATTAATCAAATTTGTCAAATGAACGAAGTCAATCTTCAAACGTACAGATTAAAGCTCCTCTTCAGCTCTTCTTTCATCCCACTCTACCAAAAGGCCTCTCACATTCATGGCAGTAAAAACGCTCTCCAGACAGATTTTATTTGTTAACATGATTATTTTGTCAGTTACGATGTAAACTTAACCGAGTCTTGGTAATCGTAATAAGAAATTAGTGATAGAACAAAAGAGTTCACTTCATGTACCAAGGCCCAAAAAAGTTAAGGTCCTAAGGATCAGTTTATGCAGAAATCGAAAAACAAATCTTACAGACAGTTACCTGGGGGTTCACAGCTACAGCTGTATCACCAAATAAAGTCTCTGGCCTTGTGGTCGCAATTGTTAGATAGTCACTCCTGTTAGGAAAAATAACTCACTATTGGCGCACATGAGTATATAGGACTACTTCTGCATTAAATTTAAGCACAAAAATGTACACAAGTATAAGCTCTTAAAGAAGGTGGATTCATGCAAGTGTTTTTCTTTTGCAAATTTCCTTGTCCATCAATCTGATGATCAATTACCCATGACAGATAACCGATCAAAAAAAATTACCCAAGACAGATAAACTTCATTGACAACATGAGCATACAAGTTTTCTTTCTAAGAAAGTTTAAAAGGTTCTTTTTTTCAAACATGGGTTTAACAATTAAATTCTATACCTATGAATGGCATGAAGAATTTATGAAGAATTTTACAAGATTTTCCCAATTCAACCAGCAATAGGTGCAATATTTCTTCAATTGCTTTGTGACCGCACTGCGAATCCAAGAATTGAATATCATGCAGAATACAAGGTTTGTTGCATGTAGTTGTACACCTGCCTAAAATAATTTTAACACGGCTAATACCTTGAACCACCAGCAACACGGTACTTAATGTGATAAAGAGCACCTGGTTCTTCCGAATACTCCACTTCCTAAAGAAAGGAAAAATTTGATAGGCAAACACACAAAAGAAGACAGAGGAACAGTCAAAACGAACATTTATAAAAGCTGACAGGAGATATAAAATGGAATGTAGTCATAAATTGTGTACCAGGTCAGAAACTGCAGTTTGTAGATTAGGTGACCAGTTCACCATGTAAGAGCCTGGAAGAAACTACACGTTACTACATATATTACAATCACAATCATCACAAAGTGCTTCGATATCCACGGTCAGAAAGCTTTAGTCCACAAGTTTTAGGAAAGTGTGAGAATATTGCTAGAGTAGAAATGAGAATAGAACTATTGGTTTTGTAATATAATAAGATTTTAACTTAATGGATACACAGCGATATAGCAAAAGGGGCGGGCAAGGGTTTCTAAATTGTGGCAATTATATATTTGAGTTGTGAGAGGACATGAAGGTTCTTATATCTCTTTACACTAAAAGGCAAAAGCCAGTTGACATCATAATCAAATCACTCAACGAGAGAGAGAGAGAGAGAGTTTGTAATCATGCATTTTTCTTCTATAACTGAAAAGGCGTATAACACTAATGAACAAATATCCCTCAAGTTTATATTAGTAGCAATAGACAGTTAATAAGTAAATTGTGCCTGCCTTGATATATCAGGCCTTTCTCGTGAAGCTTAACAAACGCCTCGGCTACTGCTCCTGGCAGAAGTTGAGAATAAAAAAAAATTACAAACAAGTTATGCGGCACAAAAATGTAACACTTTGTGTAGCTTTAACTCACCAAATTAAATATTATAGCAGTTGATGAGTTCAATGCTGTAAGCTTTTAAAGTAAAAACAATTGAATCAAGGGTAAAGTAAGCCAAAAAAAAAAGTGATAATCTTAATCCAAAAGGAAAATAAGAACATGTTCTCCTCGGGATGAATCTCGCCCATCTTAAAGCCGCCAATTCTTTTCAACCAAAAATTATCCCAACTGATGGCTGTAATACGCTTAAAGAGATATAACCCTAAACATAAACCTAACGGTTATTCTAACCGTATGCTCCCTATAGCTCACTAATTTGTTTCAAACAAACATAATATATTAAAATATATGACAAAAAAACAAGGAACTTGGCTCTTTGATAGAAATTTCTTACTATAAAACAAGGAACTTTGCTCTTTGATAGAAAATTTCTTATATAGTAATAGGTAATCCATAAATAATAATGCACTAATCTAAACATCCAAACACACTGTGAACAATGCATGGTTGATTGAGGATTTACTGGATGAAAACTGCCTTACGACTCAGCTGAGCATCTAGAGTAAACCGTTCTCTTGTCCAATCGCAAGAAGCACCAAGTCTCTTGATCTGATTTGTGATTGTCCCACCATACCTGCAATTAATACATTGAATGAGCACCACAAAACACTGAATAAAAAGAAAAATAAAACTACAGAATGGATTACAAATTCTCATAGTGCAAGCAGTTTTCTTCAGGATACCATAACAGTATCCAAGGGGAAAAGGGAAGCACATTATCTGCCCCATCATTAACCCAAAAAAATGATATGCAGAAAGCTCTACCAAAATATCATAGTGATATACAAAAATTGAGCTTGCAGTTGAGCACACTCATTTCCTTTTATCTTTTTTCATATAGCATATGTTACACATTTGTATCATCGTAACAAAATCATTAGGTGCCTCATTTTCCTACCGAAAACTGTTGCTCATTCTCTAAAGTAGCAGTAGCAATGCAAGTAAGATGAACGCGACACGTTTCTATGTTTCATTAGTTCCTTATTACATGGAACTCGAACAAATTTAACGAACATATATGCATGAAGCGAATCTTCCTTACTTAATTCTATTTATAAATTTTCAAATGGATGAGAACTAAAGAATGTGCAAATATAATAGCCACAGACATCCCCATTCCTGGTACCACGAACAAAAAATGAAGAAAAGGAACAAACACGAAAGACGTATGTTTCAAAAGGATGACAATACTCGAATTAAGACAACAGCAACAAGAAAATATAAAATTTAATATTATACTATTTAGAGGATTGACAT
The DNA here is from genome assembly GCA_008636005.1 of Striga asiatica. Taxonomy (NCBI): domain Eukaryota; kingdom Viridiplantae; phylum Streptophyta; class Magnoliopsida; order Lamiales; family Orobanchaceae; genus Striga; species Striga asiatica. Next base: position 1,883,136 of record BKCP01007182.1, on the reverse strand, counting down.
GTTTGAGGTTGTTTGGTGAAATTAGCTTCTTTATCCCTTTTAAAATGCAATTTAAGTAGTTGGGGGAAAATAAAAACCCTAAATCAGATCTCTGCGCTAATAATTGATCTGTTTTAGCTGAAATTAAATCCTAAAATCAAGCACCCGAAGATATCTTTGCACACGAATATGGCAGAATTTGCGTACAACACAGAAGCCATTATTATCAGAATCGAACACAAGTCCCGCAAGATCGAGAGCTTACTCACACAGTACGAGATTTTTACGAAATTCTCCCAGAAAATATCACAAATTGTTGGGGGAAAAAAGTTGGATGGATTATCAATTGCGAGATTCTAGCTTTGAATGAATAAAGAAAATGAGAAAACCAGCTTAACCCCATTAACTGAAGCATGCACTAATATACAAGAATACGATTTATTGAAGTTAATAACCAAAACTAATCAATAATATTAAATTATTAATGCAGCACAATCTAACTAATACTGACTGCTCACTAAGAGTAGGCGGAGCTAACTTCTCGAGTAAGATTAACTAATACTCCAATATGAATGGACAATTGAATACATAAATCAACCAATTGACATCATGATGACACCTAATTACATTATAATCTAGGTAATTATCTCAAAATACAATTCCTCTTCTTGAATACCACATCTAAGCATTTAAAAAATTGGTTATTGAACTTCCAGCACAGGGACTACATCAATTTCCAAATAATGCTACCAATGTCACTAGTTTTACTCGGTCAAAATTCCATCAGGGATATGAGGGACAAGGAGTTGAGCAATATTAGCAACAATGACCTGAGATATGTGAAAAATCCTAACAAATATTCATCTTCTTATGCAGAACTGACAACGATATCACAAGTAACACAAACTGAAAAGTTAGATTCATTGGAATCAGGCATAAGCAATAGCAAAAGCACAAAAAAGGAAGCAATAGCAAAAGCAAAAGCACAAACTGAAAAGTAGATTTACTTTTCCTTCCATTCCCATACTCGTTTTGTAAATTCTTCTCTGCCCAAATCAACTCTTTTTACTCCTTCCGCTGCTAGCATTTTTTCCACAACCAACTGAAAGGTTAAAGGTATTCAGTTCGCATCAGCACCATGACTATGAGGAAATCTTCGTTACATAACATATTTAAAAAATATCATAATAATAACTAAGGGATAAGAAAAGGTAAGGGCATGCTGAGTCGCGCGACTTCAGTGGAAAGACATCCCTTGGTCGAGCGTCTACAAACCTAATTTACTCACATTTAATTCATACTCAAAATATAACCCAACTTTAACTCAACCCAACTATCTTTAATATTATTCATATAATTAAATAATACAAGCCAATCATTCTTACACATCACATCAACTTTAATTCATTATTCATCCACTGACATTTTTAACTACATCATTTCCAATCATTTATCTCCTACTTTTACATCAAATCAATATTAATCATTTTATTTTAAATATTATTTTAATAAATTCTTAAAAATCTCATTAACAACTAACTATACCACATTTTTCAAAATTAACTCTCGTTAACCAAAATAACTCATTTTGGATGGATTATTTGGTAAACAAGCAACCCCTAAATAATTTATGAAAGGATCGAGTAGAAGGGAAAGGAGCAACAAATTGAAAAAAACGAAGATGCTTTAACATTGGCAAGGTAAAACACCAGTGGTGGAACTAGATACTAAAGCTGGAGGAGCCAAAAACAAGTTATTGACAAAGATTATGAGTATTTTGAGAGAAATTCTAGGTCGTAGGACATCTGTTAAAACAAGGGTTTATATAAAAAAAAAATATGACTAGTTATCATTATACTATTATAGGGGTGACAACTACGGCCCCTAGGCCATCCGTGGGTAGAAAACGGTTGAAAAATTGATTAAGCCCCTCCAACTACTAGTAGAATAGCAACATCCTCATGTGACAACGTATGTAACTCCCAATTTAAATGATAAATTTCTGATTTAACAAACTGATTGTAGATCTTTATGCGATGAAAATCATAGACCATGACAAGCAGCAATGGAAATTTCAAGAGTCTATTTATGTTTCTCGACATATTCAAAGTTCAGCAAAATGAACTCATTCTGTCTACAGTTTCATTTCATTTTTTGCTTTTAGCAGATGGGCACGGGGATTAAAAGAAGATATTATACCACTACACCAATTAATACACAGAATAAGTTTAAATGTAGATAAGTCAACCTGAGTGGCAATACCGGCATGATCAGTTCCAGGAAGCCAGAGTGTAGGTCTTCCTTTCATTCTGTGGTATCTTACCATGATATCCTATCATCACATAAAACCAATAGCAGGGCAACATTGCTAAGGATATTTCAAATTTGAAATGAAATAACCATGGTAAAATAAAAGGTGGTCCAAAAATGGGCACGTAAATCAATAAGTACAGCATCAAGTCATGAAGAGTGATGTGGAGACAAGGAGGTAGAAGAACACCAGAGAGCAAGATGACCATAGCCGCAGCAGTTTCGGCATTTGCAACTTAAACTATACTATAAAGTTACAAAAAAATCAAAATTCTTAAAATTTGATGCATTGAGTAATTCCCGAGGCTCACCGAACAATAACATTTTACTATTTGAGCATCATCTGAAAGATTAAAAGTAGCAACAAACTAAAGCATAATCCAGAAGGATGTATCCATTTAACTGACAGTTACAACTGTGCCANAAACAAACAAACAAACAAACAAACAAAAAAGTTGAAGGGGGAAAGCATGCACGAGCTACCACCCTAAAACTATTAACAGAAAACTGCACTTCAGTGATACCAGACTCCTTTATGTGCGTACACATTGTCCATGAAATCTAAAGTTCCACCCAAGAAAATGAACAATAAAACCTGCATGCATCCCATGCATGGCACGCCTAACATGAATTCGTAAATATCTTAATAATATAGAAAAATAACAAATAATGAACCAAAGGGTGTCAAATAAAAAAAATCACATAAATCCATACCCAATTAACACATTTAAATATTTTAACTGTGGAAATGGACTCCAAATGGAGAGAAGAAATTACTTTCTGAAAAGGAAAAAAAAAAAAAAACATTTTCCAACCTCAAGAGTTACAAACATTGCGTGTCCCATGTGCAATGAACCAGTAACATTAGGTGGTGGCATTGGGACTACGAATGGATCATTTCTTTGTTCCAAATTTGGCTTGAAATATCCTTGAGACTCCCACCTAAGATGAACATTGAGAAGTCAAAAACTTATACCGACATTGAAAGGAAACAAGTAATAAGGCCCAGGAATAAAGACATGTTTTTGATCCTTGTACGCTACATGTAAATACAAATAAGGAATGCTATATGGAGTTAGGCAAAACAGCTTCTTCCTTTAAAATATTAACTTGATTTTATGGTTATACAAAGTGTTATACAAATTCATTGTCCAATCTTACAACTAACACAAAACTTACACTGCAACATTCGTAATAGATTTCTAAGCATGATAAACCACCAAGTAAAAGCCCCACTTGAAATTTACATTGTACAATACCATAACCAAATATAAAAACCAAAACAAAAAAAACAAAAAAAAAACAAAAATCTTCCCAAATTTTGACAACACACGAGCGATCAACAGATAGCATCATCGTGTTCTTAAAACATTACATTACTTGACAAGGATTCTTATGGACAATAAAAAATGTATTTCTAGGCTTCTAGTTACTACAATGATGAGGGAAAAAATATTAACCGTTTGAAATTTTCAATTATTATTGAACTTCGAGTCAAAAACAAATTCAGAAAAAGTAGTTAAATTACCATTTATATATTCTTTCTTCCATTGTAAAGTCAAAGGCCTTTGCTACTTCCGGCGAAGTAAACACGCCGTCACTCTCCCCCATGGAAGCAACTGAAATTTGCAGCAAAAGATCAGAATTTCACATATACCACAATGCAACCGCAACATAAAACCCCAAAGATATAACGAACGCCAATCTAAAAATAACGCATCAAAATTTATCAATGAAAAGCAAATTCCGTTAAACAAGTTTTCTACTTCTCACACACAGATAAATTGTTTCTACTTAATTCAACTACACTTGTCAAACACTCGAGATTGAAACAGAGAAAAAACGGACATTGACGAGTCCTTTCATCTCTGTAATTTTATTCAAACACTCCAAAAACATTTTCACCTGCTATTGCTTTATTGTTGTTTGTTCTTCTCTTTTTTTTTTTTTCAAAACCTCGGTGCTTACCGGTGGTGAAGCGCATACATCTGAGACGAACAACGTGTGGGCGGGAGAGAGAGATGCGACGACGTCGTTGGGCGGAGAAGAGTAGTGGATTGAGGCGGTAGCGTACTGAGCAGGAAGAAGATAAGAGGGAGGGGGTGGAGAAGGCCATTTTCCCTGTACGCACACACTCGTTTGCAAGGGCGATCTGTGTCAACTTATAAATAAATGTGTGAAGCGCGCTTTTGTGGGTATTTCAAGCGACTTCAGTTAGAGCAACTTTAATAATCTCAATTGAATACCCAGTATTTTAAAAATTCAATTTAGATTTGTTAAGACTTTTAAAAATCTTGGGTATTCAATTGGGATTTTAATAAGTCTTACAAAATACTAAATATTTAATTTATAAAAAATGCTACAAGTACATAATAAATGTACATGGAAGTGTACATAACAATCACATGGAGTGAGGTCCACTTGATCTTTTATATTTGGTGGGTCTCACTCAATGTGAGTGTTATGTACACCTCTATGTATAATACTATGTACATATAGCATTTCTCTTAAAATAAATTTCTCGTCTACCAATGTTTCCAAATACTCCACAATTAAAATTAGTCATCTTCTTTCTCTCCATTTCCACAATTAAAATTGACCTTCATTTCCGACTCTCAGAACACTTGTATAAAAAAACAAAAAAAAAAGTTTCACGAAAACCTCCCGTGCCATAATTAAGCAACTCTTTCGCCGCAATGATAAATCAGAAGAATATCATCAGCAAGAATCGAAATCTTGGTAAGTTTTTCGACATTTTTGTTTTATTAGGTTTTGACATTTTCTTCTTTCGTATGCATGTTGAAGATGATTATTTTCTATTTCTTTTTATAAATATCTTGGGTGGTTGAATCGGGTGATTATAAATATTTTTCAACAAAAAAAGGAAATAAAAGCAAAAATAAAAAAAAAACAGAATCGGGAATGAAGATAAAGTAAAACTCTTCAAATCCTTATACGATTCCCCATTCATATATATTTTTCAGTGATACTCTATAGACAAAATTTCTCACAATCAAGATCAAATCTTATTTTTTTCTTTATTAATTTTTTATATTTCTCAACAGGTATGGATGACGATTATGAAGTTAACAAGGATGGTGACATATCAAATGGTAATACATGAATTCAAATTTTGTTTGTCTTAAAAAAATTAACTTTGTTTAAAAAAACTTTGGTTTTATAATATGAATCATATAATCTAAATATTTGCAGGAACTGTAGTTAAATCTTCCTAGCTTACGGGTGATCTTAATGTGACCGAGGAAACGATAACAATTGAAAATGAGAAAATTCCAGAAGTCGGCATGAAATTTGCTAATGAGAATGAAGTGTTTCGGACTTTCAGTACTACAAGAGATATGCTTATCGAACGGGTTTTACTATTAGAAAAAGAAATTCAACAAAAGGTGATGATGGAATCGTACGGTATGTGACGTATACTTGTAGTCGAGAAGGTCGACGAAGCTATACGAGCAGTACATCTCTGAATCCGCTATCTACTAGTCAAATAGGTTGTAAAGCAAGGTTGACCGCTTGTTCTAATGCTTGTGGAGTATGACATATAAATATTGTTCATTTAGAGCATAACCATAAGACAAGACCATCTAAATCTAGGTTGTACAAATGCAATCGGCAAATAAGCAACCAGATCAAAAGACAACTTGAAGTAAATGATATAGCAGGTATACCTATTCATAAAAGATGCAGCGGCAAACATTTAGATGGATTCGAGAATATGACATATGTTGAGAAAGATTGTCGAAATTTTATTGACAAAGTTCAGCGTTTGAGACTTGGCGAAGGAGATGCAGAGGCAATATCATCTTACTTCTCAAAAATGCAAGCATGTAGTCCTGGATTTTATTTTTCTATGGATTTAGATGAAAAGTGTCGCTTGAAAAATGTATTTTGGGCAGATAATCGGTGTCGAGAAGCGTATAAGGAATTTGGCGATGTTATCACCATTGACACCACGTACCTCCTAAGGACGATATGCCTTTTGCTCCTTTTGTAGGGGTTAATCACCATGGACAATCAACTTTATTCGGATGTGCTTTATTGTCGTCGAATGAAGTTACAAATACATTTGTTTGGGTGTTTCGGACATGGCTTGAGTGTATGCATGGCCTCGTTCCCAGAGGCATTATTATCGATCAAGATCGAGTTATGCAAAATGCCATCCAAATGGTTTTCTCTTGAACTAGGCATATATGGTGCTCATGGCACATTTTGAAAAAGTTGTCTGAGAAGCTCGACTATCATAGTGAAAAGAGAACCGCATAAAGAGGTCCTCCCTCACTCTCATCTTCCAAACCCTATCTACCATTGCTCCTCTTCTCTACGAACCCACACAATCAAAACTTTCAATTCTCGGCATGGCGATTTAATCGTTGACTGAATGACAAGCATCAAGAAGTAGATAAATTGTCTCTAATTTGGTCTATTCCATTTCTCAACTGTGGTACGACGCTAACAGTACACAAATGGTTGAGGGCCTGAAATTTTTGGCTATGACAGCAATCCTCACAAGGACGAGAATGATATTTCGGCTAGTTGAGGTGATATCACACTGTGTGGGGAAGACGGTTGAGACACTGGACCTGATTTCTCTCACTCTGAGCAATCAGTCACTGGCGCAGTGACTCTCTCCCCCGATCTATTCGAGATTGTTGTTGTTCTTCGAAAGCCACGTTTTAGGCGAATGTACGGGCGACGTGGAATTTATTTTAGTCATATTTGTTTTTTAATTTAATAGGCAAGGTCCACATGTGTATTGCAGTGGGCCATGTCAGCATTTCGGTGTCGGAGGTGGAAGTCGTGTTTCGATTTGAAAAACTACAAAAGGTTATGTACGTTCTTGCTAATATATAAAGGTTGTGATTAAAATGCAAAAACCTCAAATGTGGTGCTTTTATATGCAATTTTGTCTATATGTATTAAAAGAGTTACTATAGTATAACAAGGTAAATTGTGGAAGTGAAGAGTATCATTTTAAATGTAAACAATAATGCAATTTTAAAAGTATTTGAGATTAAAAATATCTTTTTATTCTTTATAATTAAGTATTATTTTTTAGGAGAAATTCCACAAAAAGACCCAATTTTTTGGAATTGTATCAATTTTCGGTCTGAATTTTATTCTTTCTCAATAGAAGATTTACATTTTAGGTTATTCATATAAAATTCACTTTATTATTTAACTTATCAATGTAACTTTTTGACATAAATATGCGAATCATAATATTATTTTCATAAATCTATATTTTACATTTTTATGTCAAAAATATAACTATATTTAACAATTATCATAAATAAGAAAATTAATTAATATAAGTTATGTTTATGTAAAAGTTTAATAAATTATATTTCAAAAAGTTAGTAAGAGAATTTTAAAAAATATTATTTAAATATTATTTTGATTAATAATCTAAATATGTAATAAAAGTAGGAAATAATATTTAAATTCAATTTTCAATTTTACTTTTTTTCACTTTACTTTTTAATTTATATTTTTATTTTCAATTTTCTTTCTTATCACTTCACCTTTTAATTTTCTATTTTAATTACATATTTTGATTTATTTCTTACTTTTATTACATATTTAGATTATTAATAAAAATATATTTCAATTATATTTCTTCAATTTCACTTATTAATTTTGAATAATAATCTTTATTAAACTCTTTCATAAATATAATTTCATAAAGAAATTTCCTTTTTTCGTACTTGTATACAAATCCGAAATAAAAGCATTTATGGGTATAATAATAAAATTCCTTAGTAGAATTGTAGGTAGACCAAATCTGCTGTACAACAGCTCAAAGGACAAAGCGTCTCGGCTGACTCGACCGCCAAAGCGAAATTCATAGTCGTTCTCTACAATTCCGTTCGGAAATTGGACACTCTCTTCAACAGCTTTGACTGACGACAGAAAACACCAGCCAGGTGTATTATACCTTTATTAATTTGTTCTTTGATCTTTTTGGGGGTTTATTGCCTGCGCATTAAAATCTGCGACCAGGTCTGTTTCTGTGTGCTTGGTAGATATTCGCTGTTGTCTTTTTCGAGATGGATTTTTTGCGTGTGTGATTTAATCTGATATTGATGTGTTCATGTCTGTATGTTCATGATCTGTTTGTGTTTTCGTGACGATAATCAGGGATTTTCCGAAAACATAGGGGAAAAATATGTTGGGGCTTGTAAGGCAAAGAGCAGCCTGCAAAGGCAGTCATGCTTTGGTAATATGGCGGTTTCTAAGTTTTATGTACTTTTTCTGATTTGATTATCGCCATTGAGTTGTGGTTTTAACAGGTTTGTTAAATTCCTCTAT